>JARFXV010002301.1:0-225171 GCA_031761425.1 Cosmopolites sordidus
CCCAGGTATTCCGTAATTTGAATTGGGAACGTGATGGAATAAAATTAAATGGTGCATATTTAAGCCACTTTAGATTTGCAGATGATATCGTTCTCCTGTCACAAGACCCAGATGAGCTACAAAAGTACATACAATAGCTGCAAAGTGCGGTTCTCCCCATTGTGCGGGAGAACCATTTGGCTTGAAAATAAACCTGAAAAAGAGTCAGGTTATGTTCAAGAAATTTGCTGAAAACAGAAAAATATCTATTTTAGGAAGCGATTTAGAGGTGGTGGACATATCTCTTGGGCAAAGGATTTTAATGGAGAGTGATACTGCCCGGAAAGTGGAACATCGTGTTAAATATGGCTGGCAGGTATTTGGCAGGCTCAACATAATATTTAAGAACAAATTCCCATTTTGTCTGAAGAGAAAAGTTTTTAATCAGTGCGTGCTGTCTGTTGACGGAAGTGAAACATGGACACTCACATCACAATCAGTTTAAAAACTTTAGGTAGCACAAAAATATGTATACTGGGCATTACAAAGCGGGACAGAAAGACATGCACATGGATCAGAGTATAGACAAAATTATGTGACATCATTGGAATGATGAATAAATTGAAATGGACGTGCACAGGCCATATAGTGAGGCGATGTGATGGACCAAACGACACGACAGATGGATCAAAACAATCTTGGGATGGATACCGCGTGATCATAAGCGTCCATGAAGAAGACCTAAAACAAAATAAGTCGATGACATCATCAAGTATATTGGACCCGAATGGCAGGGGAAAGCTCAGGACTGCGCGACTTGGAAGCACGCTGGAGAGGCCTTCATCATGCTGTGGATCGACAATGGCTAAATGATGATGATGATTTACTATAGTTAAAAAATTGTGTAACAACTATTTCGACACACAGTGTCTTTTTCAAATACGAAAATGTTAATGCAATGTTAAAATTTACTATATGAAAATATGCACATTTAAAAAGGCTGTGTGTCGAAACAGCATACATTTTTTAAATATAGTTAAAATTGAGACGCATTTTATTGCTTTAATATTTATAAGAGAAGTATGCACAATGTATAAACAATCAGTATAGATTCACAGAAAATCTAACGATAGGTGAGTAATTATTTCACTATAGAAGAAAAACTCGATTCTGAATCAGTTAAATACGGATTAAAAGTATGGAGGGTTTGCTATGCGGAAAAGTATAATCCGCTTACTGGTAAAATTTGCAGTGGAAAATCGGCATCGGATCGAGAAATCAATCAAGGAGAGTGGGTCGGAAAACACTTGCAATGCAATATTACGATGTATAACTCCTTTCATATCTTCTTTTTTGTCCGAACACTTCTTTAGCACAACATTATCTTGATAACGGATTATTGTTGGAACGCTCAAGCGGAAAAAAAATGTTTCAAAATATCTACAAATCTAAATTCTTCATTATTTGGCGATAAAGAGAATGGAATAATATGTTTATATGGGTTAAAAAAGTATTTATATTATTATCAACAATGTATCGTGCTAATGCAGTGTGCGTTATTATTTACTACAATACTGAGGTCTAAAAAAAAGGAAAAATAGGTGTACATTTTATCGGTAATTCGGAATTCGTCTTTGTCAAGAAATTGGCCAACATAATTAGCAATAGAGAGTATGCTAAATAGATTAAGTGCTAATTTTTCTACTTATGAACGAATTGCCTTTACTTGTAAAGCGCTATGTGAATTCTTTAAGAGCAGCTGCCCTTAAGCAGCTGCCTTGAATTTATCAAGTGACCACTTATTTCACCACTTAAAATATAAAATATGTTTAAATATACATAAGAGCAATCTGAAGGAGTCTGCGGCGATTCATTGCTGATGATGAAACTTGTACTCACCACTGCACATCAGAAACGAAGGAAGGGTCAAAACAGTGGGTTTTTACCCAGTGAGCGTGTCCCGAAAAAGACGAAAACGCTACCATCGGTTGGAATTCGCGAGGCATTATATTCATCGACTATTTGGAAAAGGGAAAGACGACCACAAGAGACTATTATGCAGCATTATTGGTCAAATTTCATAAAGAGTTAATAGAAAATGCATTCATTTAACGAAGAAAAAAGTGTTGCATATTGCTATGCATCCGCCCATTCGTCCTTTCGACTTCGACCCTTCTAACTGCCTTCTTTTTACAAACATGAAGAAATGGCAGGCTGGAAAGAAATTCACATCAAATAAAAATATTATAGTCCAAATAGAGGACTATTTTGAAGAGTTCAGAGACTCGTACTTTTTAAAAGGTATACAAAATTGGAAAATCGTTGGGTAAAGTATTTCGAGCTAAAAGGAGACTAGGTTGAGAATGAATCGATTATCGATCAAAAATAAATAATTTAAAAAATACCCGACTTTTAACTCTACCCTCGTAGATTGATAAAAATATAGATACAAATTTGATGGAGTGTATGTAATTTAGTTGCAAGTGATAAGTAATTCGAAGTTAATTAATCTAAGTCATTGACTTTGGAACATAATTTAATATAACTAAAACACTGGAATGTTAAGTTCTGATGTTTACAAAACTTTAACAAGTTGTTTCTGATGTGAGGGATGTTTGTTCATATCACACAATGCAATTGGATTATCAGTGTTTAGCAAGTCGCAGTTCTTACTTGCTTATAATTGAACGAAATATTTTCGGAGTAATTTATGATAAATGGTACGTTTTTTTTAGAGAAGCTTATCCTATTAATCTGCAGCTAACATACTAATAATTAATCCTCCAGGAGTTTAAATGTTTTACATTCATATTTAATTTTATATCAATTATTACACAAGAAACAAATAGACGCTTATGACACGGGTTATTAATATAAGTACAACCATGTAGAATAAAAATATTCAAGAAGGCAGAAAATGTATCGCACAATAGTATTGCTCTGTATTACTTGCCTCATTTATATATGGGAACCGGCTTTATCTACTGATAGACGACTGAAAACAATCAATTTGGAGGAAAATGTTTCCGATTCAACTGTCATTGTATGATTTTTCTGTCTCGTTGGTCGAAACAGAAAAATGAACACAGAACGTTGGTTTCGTTCCTATAATATACCCCAAAAATTGATTCTTAAAAAAGCTAGAGCCCCTTAAAGTGGGAATTCTGAAGATGCTTTTTTCGCAATATTGTCGAAACGGTTTATGATAAAGTCGTGAAACTCGGTATACTTTAATAAGTTGGAATGGAAAAACGTTTTTTTCTGTTAATAATTGAATATTTTAGCCATAACTTTTTTTAAACGTTTTAAAACATAACTTTTTTGTTTGTAATATTTATAATTTTTTAAAATTAAATTATTGAATTGCAAAGAGTTTTAAATAGATCGTTTTCCAGAAAACAGACTTTTTCTAAATCGCTGCACGATTACATGGATATCGAAATGCATCTTAATAATTAAGTAGGCGGATGTCATTGTTAATCTTTGTCTTTGACGTTTTGTAAAACTGGACCATTTACGCAATAAAGTCTAGGCTTATAATTTTTAAACTGCAAAATGGTCCGTTATTCCTTCGAAGAAATGGCGAATAAGCATTTTATGGACGGGAAGACGAATGGGAACGCGTGTGAACTAGAAGATTGTGTGCAGAGGCTTTTCTCGGAAGAGTACTTCCGTGTACAGAAACATTTATAAACCTGCATAGAAGATTATGCGAAAAGGGATCTTTCACGTCTTCCAAACATGAGCACTGGAATTGTAGAAAATGAAGAACGAGTTTTTGAAAATGTAGCAAAAAAACCCAATAAGTGTCAACGAATTGCTGTTCAAGAAGGCATTCCTAAAAGTACTACGTGGGAAATTGTTAGAGAGCAAGGGCTCTAGCCATATCATTTGCAGTAAGTTCAAGCTTTAAAACCTGATGAAAAAAAATCTTGAAAAACCATTTGTTGGACCTAATGAGGTTCCGTCTTATTTCTCTGTAAATGTAAGAGCGCATTTAGATCAGTTATATCCAGGATGATGGATGGAAATGGTGGACCAGTGCATTGGCCACCACGTTCTCCAAATTTAAATCCTCTCGATACTTTTGGATACTTGAAGGTATTTGGCACTGTAGAGGAATTGCAGCAACATGTATTTACTGCTTGTGATTATATCAAAAATAAGCCGGGCATTTTCGACAGGGTAAGATATTCTATGAAGAAAATAATCAGAAGATGTATTGAGATGAATGGGGGTCATTTTTAACATCTGTTGTGAATAAGTGCTAAATTCTTAATAGTAATTAGTCTTGTTATTGTTGTTTAATAAATAAATATTTTCGTACAAGGATGCCTACTTAATTATTAAGATGCATGTCGATATCCATGTAATCGTGCATCGATTTAGTAAAGTCAGGTTTTTGGAAAACGGTCTATACTAACGAGATAAAATAAGAGGACCTTTTTTACCTAAAAATCTTTGCGATTCAATAATATGATTTAAAAAATTAAAAAATATTACAAAAAAAAGTTATGGCAGCATTCTTCAAGGAGACGCCTATGTATGTGACGCCCTTGACTAACATATTCAATTATTATTACACAAAAAAAAACGTTTTTCCAAACGACTTTAGCATAAATCGTTTCGAAAATATTGCGAAAACTCCATCTTCAGAGTCCCCCCTTTTAGGGGCTTTAATCCCTCTAAAAAGTAATTTTTGCGGTATATTTATAGGAACTTTTTTTATGTTTTAATCCCTAGCGTCACCTCCGAAAATATTTCGAGTTATTTCCGCACACCCTGTATATATTTTACATCTGCAACCATAACCCTATCAATTAGAATAGATATTTGAGCAAAATAGATAGACTAGAAGCATGAAAAGATATAATACGAGAGTAAAGTGCAAATTTAGATAGTTCTAAATAAAATGTTTTTTTTATCGAAAAACTGATTTATTTTTCAATGTAGTCTCGTTTTAGCTCGACCCACTTTGCCTAATGATTTTTCAACTTTTCTATGCCTTTCAAAATACACGACTTGTCTAATTCTGCAAAATAATTCTCTGTTCGTTTACCGTTCAGCTATAGCCCCACTGATGATGGTTTAAGGCCAGAAACTGATCCAGGAAGGCGCTTGCTGATGTTGCACCAAAGATATTTTCTTGCTTTTGAATTTTATAAATAAAATTATACAAAAGGTACATTTTTATTACCAGAAAAGTATCAAAAAAGCAAAATGGACGGACCTGGATCATTCTTTTAGCCATTACTAACAAGCCCACGATTGGTTATGTAGAGAGTGAGTAGTAAGTGAAATTAAATTAGCACAAAATACAATTAATTTAGTTAGACTATATCTAATAAAGACTATTGTTAAGACATGGGGCAGTAGATACAGCGCCTAAACTATCTGGCGCCATCAGCTTTGAACCTATGCGGACGATATTGATATATTTTGTAGAAGAAAAAATGAAGATGCGATATTCAACACTTTTCAAGAATCTCCACGCATAAACATTGGGTTGGAAAATAAATCTGCGAAATACTTGGATTTTCACAACTTTTCGATGAGATCGTGCTCGTCATTTTCAAGTGTTCAAGTCTCCTGATTGAGAGAAACGAGAGTTACTATTTATGTATCCGGAATAATAAATAAAAACAAATATTTATCATTGAAAATGGTTTTATTATTTTTCAACATATTCTCCGTGATTATCGATATACTTTTGCATACGTTTGAACCAATTTTCATATCACTGTTTCCATTCCGATTGAAGTATCTCCAAAATATGCATATTCAAAGCACCAACCGCCTCTTCTGGCGTCGAAAATCGTTGACCACGTAGTTTATTCTTCACGGACGGGAATAACAAGAAATCATTGGGTGCCAAATCAGAACTGTACGGCGCATGATTCATCAATTCGATGTTTTAACCGATGTCACATGTCGATCTTGCTTTATCAGTTCGCGCTTAGTATCGATCTTTTCTGACACAACAAATTTTGGACGACCTCTTTTAAATTCATCCGTGAGCGAACGACGGTCACGATTGAGGTCACTAAACCAGTAATGTACAGTCGAATTGAGTTGATCGATGCACTATTGTTGAGATAATCCACGTCGAAAGTCGTAGTAAATCATCGCGCGAAAATACTCACAAATTGAATCAATTTTTTGGCTGAGATGAAATTTTCAAGTCACTAAACAAGACAAATAGCGTCCTGAGTACGTATACACTCTACATTGTCAAACTTTACGATATATGTCAGATGGCGCCTAGCAACACCATTATTGCCAATTCCAGATACATAAATAGCAATCCTCGTTACGTTTATCGAGAGAAAGAAGAAAACTTTTGGTCGACAAAAAAACTTTTCTCTAGATAATTTGAACAATTGAAAATAACGAGTGTGATCTCGTCGAAATGCCGTGAAAACTCAAGTACTTCTCAATATTTAAAAAGAAACCTTTCACAAAAAACGCACCAACGGATGTGTACACCCGGAAAAAAATTTCAGCATACAACACCATCCGTGAATCACTATCCATAAACATTATCAGTGATTCAGTAGTTATCTCTTCATCCTTAAAAAGTCATTGTTTGATGGAGTAATTTTTTGATGTTTGATGGAGTTTGGAGTTTGATGGAGTAATTGAGCTGAAGGAGTAATATGATCTTATTTTTTTTGAAAATGATGATGGAAATCGTGTTACTATTAATGGTGATCGCTATATGAATATGCTAACAGAAGATATGTCGTCTAAACTGATAAATGTCGATATAAACAATGTTTTCTTTCAATAAGGCGGTGCAATTTGTCACACATCTCGCCAGACAATCGACTTACTGAAAATAAAGTTTTCTGGACACGTTATTTGGCGAAATAGTCATGGTAATTGCCCACCAAGATCATGCGATCTCACACCTATTGAATTATGTTTTACGAGTTTATGTTAATGCTTTGGTTTGCAGAAAATAAACCTTGAACAAATATTTATCTTAAATGAAATATTCAGGACATCACCGAAAATATATAACGCGATATATGGAAAGAGTAATTGGAAGCTAGAGCTCCAGTATGCATTCCCCCAGACGAAGTCGAAGAGGACATTTAAACGACATTATTTTTAAAATAAAATGCCATTATTTGTTCTTCGAGATAGAATAAAAATACTGGATTATCACTTGTAAGTTATCATTGTGACTCATTTTAAGGTTCTGACACTCTTATTAGAAAACCCTTTACGTGTAGGTGTTTAGCACAAGGTGATATAGCCGATGCATAAAAACATTACATTTAATACTTTTATTACGAAAATAATCCTGTCCATGTGTATCAACGTTTTCATTACTTTCACTGGTGTTACAAATTGTCAAATATGCGATAAAAGGTTCGTCTATGTTTTAGGTTGTTAAGAAAGTTATTGAGGTTTTTATTATTTCAGTTTTAAATGCTGTATTTTCAAATAAATTTATGTCAATTGCTTTGACTATCTTGATTTGTTCTAAAATAATTTTGACCAATTTTTTCAGAGCGTTGGAGTGAGCGAGAACATGGACAAAAGGAAATTCGCACAATTTTCTTGTTTCAGTTCAAACTATGCTCAAAAGCTGTGGAAACAGCTCGAGATATAAGCGTTGCTTTTAGCCCAGAAACCACTAATGAATGCGACACCAATTTATGGTGGTTTAAAAAATTTCGTAGCAGTGAGAGTTTTACAGAGTTTTACAGATGATGAACCTATTTGTCGGCTTTCGGAAGTTAATAACGACCAATTTATAGTCTTAGTTGATGCACATCCGCTTATAACTATTTGGGAGGTTACCTCTGAATTAGGCGTAACGCGTATCATGATTTCTAACCATATACAGGATAGTGGAAAGTCAAAAAAGCAAGATAAATTGGTGTCGCCCCGAATTGAATAAACATTGTCGTTTTGAAGTGTCGTCTGCCCTTCTTTTGTGCAATAAAAACGATCCGTTTCTAGAATAGATTTGAGAAGTGCGATGAAAAATTGATTCTTTACGAAAGTCGGAACGAAGTTCGAACGAAGCTCCACATCACTTCCTAAAGCCGAAAATGCACTAAAATAAGGTTCTGCGACCACCAAACTGCCAGCAAATCAATGAAAGTACTGCCAACAAATCAATGAAATACACCAAAAGCTGCGGCGCATGTGCCCGGAATTGGTTAACAGTGACAGTGTTCGCCCATAGGTCTCAATGATCCCACAACAAAAGCTGCATGAGTTGGACTGCGAAACTCTGGACCATCCGCCATACTCGCCTGACCTCTTGCTTACCGACTACCACTTTTTCAAGCATCTCGACAACTTCCTGCGCGAGAAATGCCTTAAATATCAAGAGGATGCAAAAGTTGTGTTCAACGATTTCGTCACCTCCAGGACTCCGGAATTTTACGCAACCGGTATGAATAAACTTGTTTCTCGTTGGCAAAAGTGTGTTGATTGTAATTGTTTTTATTTCGATTAATAAAGTTTTGTTTGAACTGATATATGTGAATTTCAATTTAATGGATAAAAACAGCAATAACTTTTTAACAACCTAATATCATTCATTGTTGCCAAATCGACCATTTTCCTATGACATTATACGAGATACGAGGTTTTTTAAATAACGTCCGTTTTTAATTAAGGAGAAAAATATTATAAACATCACTAAAATATAATTGTTTTCTATATTCTACATATTTTTTATCTACTTTTCTACATTATTTCCATTTTTATTAAGACATCTGTCATATCGCTAAACAACTTTTTGAATTCCGGCTTCAAAGAAATCTGCCGCCTGTGAAGAAGCTCAATCCATGATTGCAGTTTTACCTTCTTAATCGCCGTTGAACTGTTGACCATCAAGGAACTCCTTTAAGTACCGAAACAAGTGAAAATCATTGGGTGCAAGGTCTGGACTGCAAGGTGGATGATCCAGTTCCTTCCATCCAAAAGACCTGATTAGACTTTGTGTTTGTGCAGAAACATGTGGCCTTGCATTATCATAGAGCAACATCATCAGCAATAATTCATCTCCTTCCTGATTGTATCGAGTCAAAAACGATAAAGCATAGCCCAATCTCTTTGTTTTGTGATCATCAGAAAGCAGTTTTGGAATTCACCGAGAACACAATTTTCGGTTATTTAGTTTCTCCGAAACAATGATATACAAAAATGATCTTAAAACCTGTGGAAATGCACTTGATAACTTTGAAATTGTAAATCGTCGGTTCTCTCGAATTTTGTTGTCCACATCACGAACCAAATCTTCAGAAATCAGAGAAAGTCGCCCAGGGCGTGGCTCATCACGAATATTCTCACCCACTTTCGAACTTTACTGTGACTTATAGCATTACCACCCGTAAACCGTAAACCTCACAAATCTGACGGTGAATTTTCGCTGCTGCCAAGTTTCTTGCACTCAAGAATCGAATTACACAATCGTATCTCACAATCGGTGGCCGACGGAATTTTTTGAACAATATAACCTTCTACAGCTCAGCACACAGACAGACGATACGGCTGCAAATGGCGTCTAAACGCGCGCAAAGCATGTTGGGAACAAACGCGCAAACGCACTGCGGCGATTGCGCGTCATGCTCACTCTCATTCACAAACGGACCTTATTTAAAAAATACCCCTCGTATATGGATATTAATAAAATTAAACTGAGTAAGTTGACCATTTAGTAAGAATGGCAGAAAGTAGATTTCTACGACTGACCGAAAATATATGAATATAATGTTTATATTTAGGCTTATTAGCAATAATAATAGCCATGAGCTGCCGGTGAGCAAAAAATTAAGCTCATTTATAAACAATGTTATAACTATTTAATGCTGATTTGACTTTTTAACAAAAATGATCAACGGTAACAGATGAAGTGATTAAGGAATGATCAGGTAACAGAACTATAATGTTAATGAAAATTGAGTTTATATGAATTATATTAAAATGATTCCAGGTGCATTATAAGATTA
The DNA here is from genome assembly GCA_031761425.1 of Cosmopolites sordidus. Classification (NCBI taxonomy): domain Eukaryota; kingdom Metazoa; phylum Arthropoda; class Insecta; order Coleoptera; family Curculionidae; genus Cosmopolites; species Cosmopolites sordidus. The sequence goes on from JARFXV010002301.1 coordinate 9,957, forward strand.
TTACTTACCTTGATATTTCTCCATTTTTGGGATCCATCGTCAAAAAAATCCGAAAATCTTTATGCGGTCTGACCTCAAACATTTTCCCGTTCTCATTCATACCCCGTTCAGATATCGTTAGTGTGCCGTTTGGCTCCAGAAGGGCATTCAAGCGGTCTAATACCGCAGCGCTACACAAATTTACGTTATCGACAAGGAGCCAGGACCCTTCTTGCAGACACTAAAATAAGAGAAACATTGTGTATCTATGTTGCACCACTGAACACATTTTGTGTGAAAATAGTTTATAAAAGCTTTTTTGAAGATTTTGATAATTTATTTCAAGATAAATGTCAGTTCAACCTCAGTTAACCTTCCTATACCCGAGGGTTGGTCTGTGAGACCGACAAAATACGTTTTTGTGTTAGGAACAGAGTGCTTATTTTTGTTTGTTAGAGGAAAGTCACATTTTTGTAGCTCTTAATTTTTCAGAGGTGTAATGAAAGACTGTTAGTCAATAAATAAATGATATATTATCAATAACTTGAGTTTATTTTATTTATTACTTTCTCTACTATTATAAAATATAATTGAACTATAGGTTTTCTTGAAAAAAAAACATAAAATAGGGTTTCGAACTTTCGGTCAGTCAGACCGTGCGCGGGTATTGGTGTTACAAAATTTGGCGCGGGTATACGAAGATTAAACAAAAGTTGATAGCTACATCGAGATTTAGTAATCCTAAGTAAGTTAAGTAATCCTATATATATATATATATATATATATATATATATATATATATATATATATATATATATATATATATATATATATATATATATATATATATATATATATATATATATATTATATATATATACATAGTTAAACTTACCTTTATTAATATAGAATTCACCCACTCAAATCTTCCTCCTGCACTAAGTGATTTATCAGTATTAACTGCATTGAAAATGCGCGTACACTTGTCAAGTAGTTGTAGAATTTCGGCACCATCATCAGAGCTATTACATTTCATGTAAAGCTCCTTAAGAAGTTTTTCTATCTTATTTATCTTGCTCAAAAACAACTGAACTTCTTCATCCAGTGTATTGGTTTTTGTATCTGAAAAAAAATATTGATTTGATTCTATAATTTTGGACAAATTAGTATGTAACACTACACAATCGCTACAATATCGTTGAGTTTATTAAGAAAATTCACATTCATTAAGATTTGTAAAATCCATAGAATTATTTCCTGTAGTCGAGTGAAAAATATGTCCACCACGTTCGTTCAAAATAAAATAATGCTGCAGTAAATGAAACATTTTTGGAATGCAGCATTAATTATAGTTCATCGACGTTTTCAATAAATGACTCTTTCCACTGCCACATAGCATAGTATATCGATGAAAAATTTAAGCTCACTCACCGGGTGATTATGATCGACCAACCGATCGGGATTTAGTAGACACGACCGTACATAGTCTTTGAGAACACTAATAGGAAAATGCAACCAGTATAATAGATAGTATAATATCCAACTCCATATCGAGTCCATCGAAATTTGGGGAAGATTCAAATTTTTTGAGAAGATGTGTCGTAGATAGTCAATATATAGAGTAAATCAACAATAACTAAACTTCTGCAAAAATGTATGCTCTATACCCCAATAAATCAGATCCCATTCAGCTGAATAGAGGTGTAAGGAAAAGATACATCATCTCACCAAAACTTTTCAGCGTCGCTTTGGAATATTTATACAATAAAGTGTATTGGTCCGATAAAGGGATCCGTATAGATGTAAAATATCTACGACCTTCGATTTGCAGATGACATTGTTCATAAGAATGCTAATAAAGTAACAATATCCAAGAGCTCCAAGACGTGACCAACGACCTTCGAAGGTAGATTGAACAGTTTCCAGCTTCCACATGAACATGGTGTTACTTGTCAAAAATATTCTGGTAATATAATTGCGCATGCATTGAAAGGTAACTTTGAAAATTTCAGCTATATTAGATGCTCAGTTGTTTAACAATTATGGCAGTGGATGTTAAACTCGAAGAGATTTGCCACTAAACACAAAATTACTTTTTGAAACTTCTCGATGCACGTTTCGTTAACAATGTTAGCATCATCAAGAAATTTAATTTAATAATAATTCAATATAAGGATTTAATCTAAAGATTAAATAATCTCCTGATGACACAACACTACATTCCTGAAACCAAGGCACAGTCAAAGCAGTAAACGGCGACTGATTTTTGGGATAGTCACGGAGTTGTGTTAATCGATACTATTGAAAAGGAAAAAACAATAACAGGTGCATACTAAGTATCATTACTTAGCAATCTGAAGGCAGAAATTGCGGAAAAACGGCCGTATTTGAAGAAAAATAAAGTTTTGTCCCACTAGGAAAACGCACCGTCTCACATTTCAGTCATGAATTGGGATTCGATTGAGCACCCATCGTATTTACCAGATCTAACCACCAGCGATTTTTTCTCTCTCCTAGGCTCAAAGTTTCGCTCAAAGGACAGATACTTTCATCGAATGATTGTAAACGATTATTTTGTAGAATAAGATATTTATTATTTGGACATGTAATAATAATGAGATACCTTTGTTTCTAAAGATATTAAAAAATATAAAAAACTAATAGAGACTGTTGGCCTAAAAATAATAGAAGTTTCAATAATAATAGTATTTGAATCGCTTCATGACTGAAGCCTTACGTCAATAGGGTGCCAATAGGCGCCAGTAGGCTGAAAAATATGTGATGTTTAATCAAAAAAATATTCAATTTTTAATAAAAATAATGTCATATGTGATGATAAAGTGGTGTTATTCGTGAAAAGTTCCATATATAAATTATTAAACCAACAATAGTACGAAAGAAATTTTAAACATCATCTCTAAATACCACACTCATATCTTTTGATGATCCTTGTAGTATCCTATCCATGGAATAAAATCGAACTGACTAGAAAATAATCGATGTATAATTTTTGGGGGCTTTTAGACAACCTTACATTAATGACATTTAGACAACCTTACATTTTTACCAAAATTAATGTAATATTTTACAATTTTCTTCTTAATTTGTTTAATGTTTAATTGATATTAATTTCCTCCTAAATCTATTCCTCCTAATTTATTATAATCCTCCTAATTATATTAAATAAAATAGTAAGTAATTTTAAAAATTTTTCACAGTTTTATTTTTAAAACTGATTGTGTTCATCAAATACGAGGGTTGCTATTTATGTATCTGGAATAATAAATAAAAACCAATATTTATCATTGAAAATGGTTTTATTGTTTTTCAAAATATTCTCCGCGATGATCGATATATTTTGCATACGTTTGAACCAATTTTCATAGCACTCTTTCCATTCCGATTGAGGTATCTCCAAAACATGCATTTTCAATGCTTCACCGCTTCTTCTGGGGCGAAAATCGTTGACCATGTAGTTTATTCTTCACGGACGGGAACAAAAAGAAATCATTGGGTGCCAAATCAGGACTGTACGATGGATGACTCATCAATTCGATGTTTAAACCGGTCAAATATTGAGTTATTCGGTTCGACGTGTGAGAGCTCACATAGTCATGGTGAAGAATGATCTAGCGTAGGTTTTTTCTTATTTCTTCAAATACTTCTGGCAAACAAATAGTTGTGTATCATTCAGAAATGACCATTCTACGATTCTCTAGTGGCACTGTAGCCACATGCCCATTTATCCTAAAAAAAACAGACTACCAAGTATTTCTTGTGCAGACAACTTTTGTTAGGTTCGTCCTTCTTTAAATTCATTCATGAGAGAACGACAGCCACGATTGAATTCACTAAACAAGTGATATACAGTGGTTTTAGATCGTGCTTCATTGCCAAAAGTCGAAGTGAGTTGACGATGCACTGTTGTTGAGATAATCCACGTCGAAAGTCATAGTAAATCATCGCACGAAAATTCTCTCGAGTTAATTTCATTTGATTGAGATGAAATTTTCAAGTCAGTAAACAATACAAATAGCATCCGTAGAACAAAACGTTCTGAGTACGTATACAGTCAACAATGTCAAACTTTACGATGTATATGTCAGATGGCGTCTAGCAACACCATTGTAGCCAATTCTGGATAAAAATAGCAATCCTCGTATTAAAACATGGTATTGTCGCTTATCGAGTTTACAAAATATTTAATAGGCCTAAAAATTTGATCAACAAATTGATGTTTGAGCCATAACATTTTTATTAGCCAGCGTGTTACTAACGTTTTAATTTTACACATATACATTATGAATATTTAATGATATTGCTTTTTTAATTGACGTCTGCTATCGTAAAAAAGAACCACATTTTTTTCATTACTTACGTTTCGCTTCCAAAATGTATCCGTTTTATTATATTTCCGAAATTTATTTCAAATCGAAAAACAAAGATGGGATATTTTTAGCAGTTAATGAGGAAATAAACAATTTTGGGGGACCGTTTTCATTTTATGTTCACAATAAAGCGGTTGAGTATGTTAAGTTTTTGACATCTGTACATTGTAATTATTATCTAGGTAAGCAGTTGCGAATCAATCATTTGATTTAGAAAATATGAAAAGTCATTGACAGTTTCAACTTTTACTTGATAAAAATTTATTATAAATTACTTTAAAATAAAATTAAACTTTTAGTCGATTCTCATTGAATTGTATTAACATGATATGTTTCGCCAACGCAGTGCTTCAGATGTTGAGTATAAACTGAGTTTATACTATATATAATATAATTCAGTGAAAATCAAAAGTAATTTAAATTTGAAAGATCAATGCGAATTGTAAGGAATTGCGAACTATATAGAGTCGAATGAAGTCTTTAGGATTTTGTTCCGTATATGATGGAATGGGCCCACTGATAGTATGTCTAAGATGCAAAATGAAATTCAACTGTGTTTAGAGTAGACCTATTGCGAGTTTGTATAATGGTCGGGTATTGGTTAGAAGAAATATATCAAAGAAATAACTAGGCATGAAAACTCTACTGCAGTGATTATGGTGTGGAGAGCTGTTGAATATGGTAGTAGATAATCTTTTGGGTTAACTCAAAATGACCTTTAGGAACGAAGAACTTTTTTGAATTCACGACAGTGTAACGTTAGATTTGTTAGAGGTCTTTGAAATATATCATTTACTTTAACCACCAGAATATACCTTCACCAAATGAGCATGTGTGGAATATTATTCACAGACAACTTATAAATTTAGCCAATGCTGCCCAAAACCGGTGTGCAGTATACTCGCAAGATTAAACAGATGGTTTCATTCGATCAATTTTTTAGTTGAGTCAATTTAACGTTAATTCACTTGTTAAATGATGTTACATTTTAATCGAATATCATTTAATGATATATTCTTTAGTACAAAAAATTGAAAAACTAATTGATGGTGTTCATATTTCTGTCAGTTAGTATATAAGACTACCATCCTATTATGTCATAGTCCTGTTTTCTTATTTCACAGATAAATCTTTCTAGAACTCTTTCAGTATTTAAAATCCTATTACAAAAAGTTGCCAAATATCGTCTTTTTTCCAAATTTAACTTTTGCAAATAATTTCTGAATTGCCAATTCACATCTAAATACAGGATCCGACAGGGAGGTATGGTGTTTTTGAAACGGTTGTAACGCGCGACACTGCCGAGCGAATGTTTTCAGGATGGTTGACATCTACTCGTTCCGGGATGCCATCTTAGTAGCCATGGAGCCGTGCTCTGTGGCACACGTGTTTATGTACAACACTTATATTGAAGGTGATCATTTTGTTCTGCTCGCGCAGCGATTATTTCGAAATCATTTTAACGTTGGTGAACAAATTTCAGACAACAAGATAGTTGAGATCTGGGACTGCACAGGTAGGAGAGCAACACTACGAACCCCAGAAAACATTGAAAGGGTGCGACAAGCGGCGGAAACCAGCCCTCGCCGCTCAGCGGTACATCACGCTCGCGCTCTTAGAATATCAGACAGGTCAATTCGCAGAGTTTTACACTTGGACCTTCATTTCCATCCGTATAAAATTATGGTTGTCCAAAAATTGCAACAAAATAACTTTATGAGACGGCGTAGATTCGCAGAATGGATGTTGGAATTGCTGGACGACAACATCATTTTGTTCATGAGTGATGAGGCCCATTTTCATTTATCGGGGACGGTAAACAAACAGAACTTTCGATACTGAGCACCCGAAAACCCCAGAGAACTACATGAATAACCTCTGCACTCCGAGAGAGTAACTGTTTGGTGTGCCGTATCTCGAATTTGCATTATTGGTCCGTATTTTTTTCGTGAAAACGGACAGTGTCTATTAACACAGATCGCTATTTCGCCATGCTGCGTGATTATTTTCTGCCAGAACTCAGAAGACGACGCATTAACCTCAATATACTTTGGTTCCAACAAGATGGGCCGACTTGCCATACGTCAAACACAACAATGGCCTTTCTAAGGGAACATTTCCCTGGGCGCCTTATTTCGTTGCGTGGGAATATAGAATGACCACCTCGGTCACCAAACTTTACAGCTTGACTACTTTTTATAGGGCTACTTAAAATCCAAAGCTTACATAGACAAACCGCGAACTCTTAAAGCTCTTTCTAAAACCATAACGCGCGAAATTGAAAGGATTCCTCGTGTCATGCTCGAAAGGAGTATGGACGATTTTGCTACCCGTCCACAAAAATACCTCGACAAAAATGGACGCCACCTAAATGATGTGATTTTTCGCACCTCACTGTGTTATGTATACTTTAATGACAAAATACCACTAATGTATAAGACCAATACATTTTAATATTCGTTTAAAAATAAGAGTGTGTCATTTTTTTCAAAAACACCATACCTCCCTGCCGGACTCTGTACATAGTACTTTTTCGCCTTTTTTGGATTTAATCGTTTTGGGTTATCCGGAAAGTACATATTACATTTTCAGTTTTGGAAAATAGGTTGCTTTGTGATCAGTTACAAACAAAAAGTAACAGAAGAATTTTGCTGCCGATGGTTTACGATAAAATCGTCGGGAATTGATGAATCACAAAAATGTTATGTTTCGTTAATATTATATTAGATTACTATGTTCATTTTTATATTTCGTTGTAATGTTTCTGTTAGGTAATATTTTTCGTTCAGATGCTAGTATCAAATAGCCCTTGGAACGATTCTTGGAAAAAGAGCAAAAGTTTTTCATCAGTAAATTTATAAAATTGGTGAACAAATAGCAAAAAATTAGTAAACAAAAGGTCATTACAGGTCATTACAGTGTAAAGTCAGTTGGTTATAAAAATTATCTTATACTTTCTGTAAACTCTTTATATTCTTATATTATCTGCAAACTATAATTTGATCATAGATTTCGTACAGTAGGTTACTAGTACAAATGTTTCGACGCAGACAAATAGTTAGGATTATATTCCTAATGCCTTCTATAGGCCAAATTTAAATATAGTAATCTTATACAAGTTCATGGTTTTCAAGTAATCATTTTAAAACTAAGGTATGTGATCTAAATCATAACACACTGTTCTAAATTAAAATGCTGGTTTGCACATACTGTATTGCGTGAGGTGAAATAATAAAGAAATATATTTGATTCAATTAGCAGGGGAGGCGACAGAGAGCGAAAAATATAATCAGAATACAGAAATATAATACCAATAAATTTATAACTAGAAAAGCAGTCAGGCAAGTAGCATATTAAGCCCACTGGTATTGATGCTTTAATATATGATATAATGAAGCCAGTGTGTAGCAAAACTATATAGTGGTAGGATATAAGAAAATGAAATCGATAATAGTTTAGCAGCTTGTATGCTGATTATCTTGTACTCAGCGCACCATCAAGGAATAGTTTAAAGAAAAATATAACGATGTGGAAAAATGAATTATTGAAATATCAAATTGTAATTCATATTTTTCGGCAATAAAAGTCAGGAAGATAGACAAAATTACGGAAATGGTGAAATGTACTAAGTTGAAAAAATTCATGATTCAATGATGAAATATGGAATAATTAATAAGGAATATTAAATATTATATATTAGGTCTTGCTTAAACCATTCATTAATAAAAAATAAATTAGCAGAAAAACTAAAATTAAAGTTGCCATTTCTGACATTATTGTTGTATGGAGCGGAACAATGATTGTTTGATATACATAGAAGTATGTTGAGAGCATATAAGGTTTCTGAGAGGGATATGGAATTAGGAATGAGAGAATTAGAATAAAAATTAAAGTAACAGAAGAAATTATAGAAGGTAGGCAGTTTGGTTGGTAGGGCTTTTTCGTAAGAATGGATGACACAAGAAAAGCAAAATAAATGTGGGAGACGAAAGTTAGGAAGAGAGGAAAGAAGAAAAAGTTTTCATTAGAGAAGGACAAAGCTTGATTTAAAATATCTCAACATTAAATGGTAGATTAGGATGGAATAAGTAAGTAGTAACAAAGAATAAAGAAAAAAAAGGCAAGAAAATTTTCAAATACTATTAATTTATGTTGAATTTATTCTACAAATAAAAAGTCATAGTATTTAGGTGCTCAATTGTTCAGATACATATATAAAATGCAAGTTACATCCGATCAGTAGTTGAGTATGTCAACAAGTTTTGTTAGTTGACGAGCGTGTTGCACACAGTTGGCAAACAAAGCATCGATCGGCATGAATATGTGTGTAATTGCTTACTTAGAGTATTATCCTATAAATAGGCGAAATTATGAAATTAAATTTAGGCTCTGTGTAAGAAGCTATAAAGGACTGTGTAAGAGGCTGTAAAATATAATGCAAGTGCAATAATTATTTAAAATAGTTTTAATAAAGTAGCAAATTTAATTAAGCAATTAATTTAAAAAGTCCGCATAACAGGTATGAAAAAAGGCTTTTTCGTTATAAATTGATTCCAATGCACCTAATTGTTATGTTAAGTTTTGATGTCATCCATGGACTAGTTTGTTTATAGCTGCTGGTTAGTTAGTTGATCTCAAGTACATTTTTCTAAATAGATAAAAATATCGAATTTGTTTTCTCAAATTTTCTGTTGGCGAAATTTCTTATGGTGAATCGTTGAAATTGTTGGAGAAGGCCTATGGTAAGTCAGTTATATCAAACAATATAAGCATAGGAGTGGTACAATGCATTCAAATGATGCCGAACGGATGAAGAAGATTGCATCCCATTCCGGTCGACTTTCAAAGTCTTTGATTGGCGAAAATACCGATAAAGTGAAGAAAATGCTAACGAAAAGTCATAGCTCAAACTTAAGAGAGATGGTTCAGGATCTGAACATGTCTCATGCATTTGTTTGTATCATTTTAGTTTATATATTGGGCATAGGAGGTATGGCGGTATGGCTTGTTCCGAAGAAGCTGAATTTTCCTCCAAAGGAGCATCGCAACAGATTTTTGAAAACATCTTTGAAAGAGGTAATTCGAATCCTACATTAATTTTATGTATCATAATCAGAAGTGAAAAAACCAAATCAGATTATAAGGCGTTTTCTAGAGAAAATTTATGGAAAAACAATTCTGAAATTTTGCACCAATATTGATTCCTGTATTCGAATTTTCGTCCACAGATTCAACGAAAGTCATCCAAGCAGGCATTGGCAAGATATGGTTCTGCGACTTTGTTTTTATTATTCAATCTACAATTATCAGTTCTTGGAAAATATTTCTTTTCATGCTTATTAATAGTAAAACTGTAGGATGCTTATCTCGGCAAATACTTTTTAAAATGTATAGTGGATACATATAGTCAAATTCATTTTTAATGCAATATTAACGAAAACAGGACGACAAAATCGTAAAAAAATGTCGACTTTTAACACATATGTATTACACACATATTTTAAGCAACATACTAATGGGGATTAGTGAAGGTACAAAGGTTAAAACCTTTAAAGTATTTCAATATTTGAGTGATTTGCATTCCCTACAGTTGTATCCGCAAGTCCAAATAGGTTTAAGGATTTCTTTGTAAAGCAGCAACAACAACTGAGAAGCCAATATATGTTTCTGAATTTTCAGCCCAACTGTTTCACTTGGTATTTGTTTGTGCTAGGTCTTACCCTATCCAGATACTTCCCAGGGTATTTAATCCCTTCAGTTTATACAATTATTTAGTGAAGATGCGCCTGTCTCTATGGGTAATTTATATATAAATATTTTCTTGTCGCATTGTTTCTAAAGCTAAGAGTACCATCAAAAGAAAGCAATGTACCATAAAAGTAAGCATAAAGCTAAAGACCATCAAACTTGTTTAATAAATATGCCCACAGAGTGATAATTTAAATTGAAGAAATAGGAAAAGACACCACTGGCTTCGCATGTTAATATGGGCGTTGTAGAATAATACATATTATTATATATATACGTTATATATATATTATTATTATATATATATACGTAGAAAATATACATATTGAGTTCTAATTAAGAATATTATTATGGCGAAAAAATATATACATTTTTACATTTTTAGCATCAAATCGATTGGTCGGTATTCAACCTATATATATATATATATATATATATATATATATATATATATATATATATATATATATTTATATATATATATATATATATACATATATAGTATATATATATATATAATATTTATATATATATATATATATATATATATATATATATATAATATATAATTTATATTATATATATATAGGCATATATATATATATATATATATATATATATATTTATATATATATATATATATATATATAATATTATATATATTATATATATATATATATATATATATATATATATATATTTATATTATATATATATATATATAATATATAGGCATATATATATATATAATATATATATATTATATAGTATATATATATATATATATATATATAATATATATATATATATATACATATATATATATATATATATATATATATATATATATATATATATATATATATTATATATATAGGCAAGGAGCCCCACCTATTCCTTCAACTGGATGACATGTGTTTCCAATGTCCAATTTCTAATATGACGTCCAATGTGTGATGACACTCAGCTACTGCTGTCTCATTGGACGCAGTTCAAGAAAATCTAACACTACATATATACGCCATCCGACGGGAAGTCGGCGACAACATGGGTTGTTGGCTGTGGATAGGGTCTCCCTAGTTCTTGATGGTATAGTATATGTCGGCGCCCTGATGAATTTGAACCTCGAGAAACGAAACATATGTCATCCAGTTGAAGGGATAGGTGGGGCTCCTTCCCGGTCAAGCAACCAACAAAAATGTGGTCATTTAGGCGGAGGTGCAGGTTGATGTGTGTTTCCAAATGAGATTGTGGAAACCCAACGGTTGGGTGTGTGATGACACTCAGCTACTGCTGTCTCATTGGACGCAGTCCAAGAAAATCTATTACTACATATAGACGCCATCCGACGGGAAGTCGGCGACAACATGGGTTGTTGGCTGTGGATAGAGTCTCCCTATTCTTGATGGTATGGTATATGTCGGCGCCCTGATGAGTCTGAACCTCGAGAGACGAAACATATGTCATCTAGTTGAAGGGATAGGTGGGGGTCCTTCCGGTCAAGCAACCAACAAAAATGTTCATTTAGGCGGAGATGCAGGTTGTTGTGTGTTCCACATGAGATTGTGGAACCCAACGGTTGGGTGTGTAATGACACTCAGCTACTGCTGTCTCATTGGACGCAATCCAAGAAAAGTAAGATTCCAAGTAAAGAGACTAGAAATAATGTAAGACTCCTTTGGACAGCGTATATTATATATTATATATAATATATTATTATTATATTATATATTATTATTTTTTATTATATTATATTATTTATATTATATTTATAATTATATATTATATTAATATATATATATATATATATATATATATATATATATATTATATATATATATATATATATATATATATATATATATATATATATATATATATATATATATATATATATATATATATATATATATTTGTCCAGTAGTCACATTGTAGTTATTTCAAAAAATATGCTTTTCTGTGATATGACTGACATCTGGCACAATAGGGAATAAGGAATAACTAATTAATTTAGTTGACTTTATAATCAGCTTTGTATTCATAAAAAAATTGATATCATAAACCTTTTGTAATTTGATTTTTCAAGTATTGCATCAGATACTTTTCTGATAGATCACAAAGATGGCTGTAACCATAAGCAATGAAACACGCGTGATCTGCACGTGATATTTCAGCCAGAAACGCTAAATGCTCCTGTTATTGGCGGGAATCGGTCGAGCCGATTTAAACCACCAATGAAAACCCAGATGATAGGCGGGTTGCCGTTCGACAGAAACACAGGGTCGGCGGCAGTAACTCATACACTGCCCTGAGTTTTTTTCATTTATTGAATTGCATTCGATTTATTAATAATTGTATTTTGTTTCTATAAATCTGATACGGACACATCTAATGAAGTTATCGATATTAGCTATACCCCGCCCAAAAAGAGAACAGTTCTTAGTGCGGTCCTGTAACGATTATGTGCAATATACGTGTATATGTTTGGGTTTAGTTTCTTTCTTCAATAAATAGGCTACAGTTTTTTTTCTAATAACGCAACATAAATCTCAAGCCAATATGACATTTAGTTTTGTTTTCACAGCCTTCGAAATGAGATAAGTTCGATATTTTTACAGCAAATTTCAATTTCAGTACATCGCAAATCGAAGAAAAGTTGAAAAAGTATTATGGAGATTCTGCTCCTTCACATTTCATGGTTCATAAATGGTTTACAGAATTTACACCGAAGACCTTCGATAAGCTTATTACTGAAGAAATTGAACAAAATCCATGATATCGTGTTGGCCGATTGTAGACTGAAGATTAGAGAGACTATTGAGATAATAAATATCTCCGACGAACGTCCATATATGAACATATATGAACAGGCTCAAGAAATCTACCAGCACAATGGCTGCCGCGTTTGCTCACTGCAGTTCAAAAATGGAATCGAGTGAATGCATTATACCAGTGAATAAGAACAATTCGAAGCAGTTTCTGCGGCGATTGGAGAGTGCTAATGAAAATTGGATTCATCATTGCACACCAAAGATGAAGGAATAATCAAATCAGTGGATTTTTATCCGGCGAACGTGTTTCAAATAAGATGAAGACACTTCACATCATTGGCCACAAAGGTCATACTCACCGATTTATGGGATTCGCAAGACATCGAATATTTAGAAAACGAAAAGACAATCACAGAAGATTTAGTGACTCATGAGTGAGACTGTCGCTCATCTGACAAAAAAATGTCCTTTCACCATGGTATTACATCTGCCCATTCGTTCGCCGTTGTAACAACGAAACTGGTTAATTTGATTATGTTTTCTGGTCTACGGTCTATACCGATAAACCAGCAACTACAGACGCATTAGAAACCAATATAACTTGGACAATTGCGGACATAAGACCACAATTGATTGAAAAAGTGGCTGGAAATTAGATTGACAGAATGCGTTTTGTCAGAAGTATCCGCGGTGGACATTTGTCTGAAATTGTTTTCAAACATTAATGCCATTAAATGTTATTTCACATAAAATAAATAATTTCAAGGCATCTAATTTGGCTGTTGTTTTATTTGAATTTAAAGCACTAAAAATCAATCTATATATTAGTTTGAGGTAAATATTTACAAATGGTGTAACTTCTTTAGTTCTAAGAAAAAAAGTTATCTTTAATTTGCGAGACTGTTGTTAATATTTTGTATTTTTTAGGCATTTCCTAACTCTACGTGCAGTATTTTTCTAAATATTAGAGTAAATTAAACCTAATTTTTCGTGTAGCCAACTCCAACGTGCAGCTCTCTTTAAAAACTCTTTGTCTCTTACGCCTCCTTTAGTCACTTTCTCAATTTTGTCTCCTTTGTACTTTACTTGTTGTTCTCTCGGGCATCAGCTTGCCCTTTCTTCATGCTTTAACCGCCTTATTTTTCTAGAGGTGTTTTTTCGATTTGGCGTTTTATAGAAAGTGAGTCAAAAATATTAATTTTATTATGTACATATACATTTTTGAAAATTTTATTTATATTTTATTATGAAATCTTTATAATCAATCAAAAATATATAAAAACATGCATATAGAAATAAATATGAATATTTTCCTATAATTTATTTTTAGAAAATTTCAATATTCAGCAAGTCACATGTAGCATTTTTAACTATAGGATATGTCGGATCTCAAAGCAACGTTCATATTGAAATAGTAAATTATGTTTTCGTGTGCGTTAATTTCAAATACGGATTAACTGCAATCTGTTTGTCATTGACATCTATTTTAATTTAATTTAAAAGTGAAATATCGACTTTGGCACAAAGTAAACAATTATATTCTATTTTTGAGTGAAAAATATCCAATAGCCAAAGTAGGATAAGCCCGAAAAAAAATAAATAAAACTTACCGTTGATAATTAAGTATTCCTCCCAGTGTTCCAATAATTGCGCAGCTTTGATAACTTTTTCATCCATTAGAAGATTTTGGACGGCGGCCAATGTTTGTCTTTCGGTTTCCTTGGCGATTTCCTCTAAGTGGCGACTATAATTAGTCTAAAACAAACGAATAAACGGCATGAATAATTTTGCATTTAATATATTATGTAGTGCAGTATAAAAAATGGCTGCTTTTTAAACAATATGAAACGCATTTAGAAAAACATTATTTTCAATTTATTTCAAATTTATCAAAATACGAAGATAGAGCGAAAAACCAAATAATTTTCCGATATATAGCGTTACGATCGTATATTATGTTTCAAAATTTTTAAATAAAGAATTTGGATTAGTTACTCAGTTTTTATAATTCCATGGTTCTCTGTTGCACCTTACATAATGCACTATCCACTTTTCATTAATTAAACTCATTTTATAATTGTCACTTCAGCCAACGATTTCAACGAGATTTCTGATGGAGAACTTACGACAACTTAATCGTAAAAACTTTTTTTTTAATCGTTTTCCTATCTACTTTCTGGTGTAAGGCTTTTTATTTAATCCGATTATCCCGGCATATATTTCTTTTTCCACCCCTTCCTATCCTGTATCATTTGTTTAATATCTACCCGCTCTATTCTTCTATGCTCTTTCTTCAATCTATTCAGTCTATATTTTTTTGGCTCTCCTCTATAATTTTTCCCCGTTGCTTTCATTTCGTATACTGCTTTCATGAGCTTTTATCTGACATTCTGCACATGTGTCTGAACCATTTAAGTGGCCGGTCTACTAATTTTCCATGTTTCACTACTATATAATATTATTGATCTTACTATTTTTTTAATACTTCTCTTTATATACACGTTGGTATTTCTTTCTTGTTTAAAAATGTGTTCATCATATTCAAAATTTTTCCTCTCTTTTCCATTCTCTCATATATTTTTTTCGGTTTTGCCATTACTTTCAATTATCTTTCCTAAATACTAAATGCTTTAATGCTTTTGATAATTTTGATACTTTTGACACTCTTGATTTTGACACTTGACATTTTTGATATTTTTAATAGATTTAATACTTCCAATATTTTAAATACTTTTAATACCTTGCATACCTTGAATACCTTGAATAACTTTAATAATTTGATACTTTTAACATTTTTAATACGTTTAACCTTAATACTTTTAATACTTTTAATACTTTTAATACTTTTAATACTTTTAATACTTTTAATACGTTTAATACTTTTAATACTTTTAATACTTTTAATACTTTTTGTACTTTTAATACTTTTAATACTTTTAATTCTTTTAATACTTTTAATACTTTTAATACCTTTAATACTTTTAACATTTTTAACACTTTTAATACTTTAAATACTTTTAATACTTTTAACATTTTTAATACTTTTAATACTTTTAATATTTTTAATACTTTTAATACTTTTAACACTTGGAATATTTTTAACATTTTTAATAATTTTAATACGTTTAACCTTAATACTTTTAATACTTTCAATACTTTTAATTCTTTTAATACTTTTAATACTTTTAATACCTTTAATACTTTTAATACTTTTAACACTTTTAATACTTTTAACACTTTTAATACTTTTAACACTTTTAATACTTTTAACAATTTTCACACTTTTAACACTTTAAATACTTTTAATACTTTTAATTCTTTTAATACTTTTAACACTTTTAATACTTTTAATACTTTTAACACTTTTAATACTTTTAATACTTTTAATACTTTTTAATACTCTTAACCCTTTTAATACTTTTAATACTTTTAACACTTTTAACACTTTTAATACTTTTAATACTTTTAATACTTTTAATACTTTTAATACTTTTAATACTTTTAATACTTTTAATACTTTTAATACTCTTAATACTCTTAACACTGTTAATACTTTTAATACTTTTAACACTTTTAATACTTTTAATACTTTTAATACTTTTAATACTTTGAATACTTTTAATACTTTTAATACTTTTAATACTTTTAATACTTTTAATACTTTTAATACTTTTAATACTTATTATTTCAATCTTATTTTAAGTATTTTCTATTATTTTGATATAATTATACTTTTTGTAAATGTGTTAAAATTCCTGAAGCACTTTTTGCATCCCCTTGATATCCTTTTGATATGCGGTACGGCTAATTCAGAGGCAAGTTCCCAAACAGTTGTACGGGAATTGGCATCGACTAAGGCCCTCAATTGGTTGTTGTCAACATCCGATGGCCGACCACTACGTTTACCATCTTGAAGCCTCTCATCACCGCTATGATTTTTTTAAACCACCATTGTGCAGGCAGTATGTTCATTAGTTAAATACATCGTTGATATCGCGAGCTGTTTCGGCAGCTTTTCGGCCTAGTTTGAACTGGAACAAGAAAACTGGGCGAATATGCTTTTTACCCATGTTGAACAAAACTAATACAACAGTTAGATAGAGGAAAAGCTCGCTTTAAAATGATATATAAAGTCAAAGCAATTTAATAGAAATTGATATGAAAATATAGTATTTAAAATTAAAATAACAAAAACCGCTATAACTTCTTTAACAATTTGTAAACAATAAATAAACAACAAATATTTGTATATTTGTATATCTGTATATTTTTCTGTGTCTTCTATATCCTAACTATAAGATTTTCATCTCTTTTTTCGTTTCCTCTCTGGTT
Source organism: Cosmopolites sordidus (assembly GCA_031761425.1). Taxonomy (NCBI): domain Eukaryota; kingdom Metazoa; phylum Arthropoda; class Insecta; order Coleoptera; family Curculionidae; genus Cosmopolites; species Cosmopolites sordidus. The sequence goes on from JARFXV010002301.1 coordinate 27,175, forward strand.
CCAACTAGCACTATTGAAAATAATACAGCACCCAAAACACATTCTTGTTTCTCTCATTTTCGTTACTTTTGATCTTTATACATATTCTTTATTATTTGTATTGTCCTTTTATCTATTCCTCGTATTTCCAGTTCTTTCCAAATAGCTTTTCTTTTTATCCGAACAAACGCCATCTCTAGGTCTAAAAAATATACATGCATATCTCTATTTTTAGCTTGTCGGCTTGTCTGATCATGAATATTAGGTTTTGTATGCTCTTCCCGTTTTAAATTCACATTTAGTTTCCTCCAACGTTTCTTTTATTCTTTTCCCTATCCTTTTTTCTAATATTCTAGCTTTGGTATACTCGATAACATTATTCCTTTGAAATTTTCGCATTTTTTTTGTCTTCTTTATATATTGGTAATGATTCCTGTATTCCACTTTTTTATATTTTTGTAGGCTATGGTAAACTCTCCAACTACCGCCGACCAAATCAAAGTTTTGGCGAAACCGAAGAAGACGCTGACAGATAATTTTAGCCCGATAAAAAGTTCTCGGGTGCCGTATATTGTTCGGTTACTTCCATTTTGGATTTCATATTATTAAACTAGTTTATCTTTTTTTCAAGGTTTCCCAAAGATCCGAATAGAAGATTAATCCGAGAATTAGAAGATTAATCCGAACACAATGGATTAATTTTATTAAAAATCCAGGCTTGATTCTAAACCGCAGTAGTTTTTTATGTTCCCATCCTTTTGCTGAGGATCAGTTTTTGTTTTGATCAAACATCTAAGGTAAAGTGAGACTATTACTACTTTAGCTTATTTATTGACTATATACATCACAAGAATTAATCAAATTTGTTAAAACGCTGTAGTAACTGAAAACATTCATAGTATGTATAAAGAGTTAATTTTGTTTAAGAGACAATAAACACTGAACAACTAAATACAGAAAGGATATATGTATTTTAATTATAAATAATTTAGCGAATATTACGAATTTTTATTTCATTTACGAATATGTATACGCAATTTAAATATGAACATCAACACATCGGTGCAAGATGCAATTGATTATTTAATCAATTACTTCTTGCAGGAAAAAATGTGATTCTAGACGAGATTCCAATTTATTAATAACTTTTTATCGTATTGGCCACATAAAAGACACTTTACTCTTTGAAAAAATAGATTTATTTTAAATTAATTTAAATTTTTATATTTTCGCAGGACAGAAATCAACACCATCAGCTGATTATGTTACTCCTCTTCTAAAACTATTTTAATTTAAATTTAAAACTGAAAATTAAATAGTAGTTGACATTCCCTGCCATATCTAGTAAGTCTTCATTAATTTAATATAGTAACTATAATTATACAATAATTTATTGTTTTAAATAACTGTAAAATTTTCTTGTTTTTATTCATACTGCCCTATGCCAATGCCAAACCGGAAACACTAGTCGGCCATGTGCAGATACTATTCTGGTCTCACTTACAGAATAATATGTTCTTTCCTGTAGTTTTATATTCAAAGGTTATTTCGTCATACTTGCGTCATCTCTGTATGAGGCAGAAAAAGAATCTCGTGCATAATTAGTATGTCAAAAAGAAAATAATACAATTATATCATGTACAAAAATATTTTACCCACAACCATAAGACTTACTGAACGTACTGTATATAAATTTTAGATAAAAATTTTTTTTATATCAAATTTATGTTTTTATATTTATATAGCATGACGTATATCTGACAGTAAAAGACATTTATATTTTCTGCTTCTTCATAAAACGTCACTTCGGATGGAATAACGAATGTTGTATATTTTAATATAAATATATTTCTCCCTACATACAAAAAAAGGATTTATTTTTCAACCGTTGATGATCTATAAGGCCATAAATAAAACGTCACTCAAAAAGACAACACACTCTTTGCGAATCCATTTGAATAATAAAGAAAGTACTTGGAATATCGTGGACAAATAACTGTTATAAAACCTTTGTTCATCTCTGATGGTAATTTTATTTTTTAGATTAAATTTCAAAAAGTATTGTAAAGAATTTCACGAAGGAAAATATATATTCTTTATTTTATTTATTTCTCATGAAATTTGTACAATAAAATGTAAAAATAATGTAACTGAACTATTTTCATATATTTTACGACAGCTGGTTTCGATTTACTACTTTATTCAATATATGGTATTACTTAAAGAAAAAAAACAATATATTTATATATTTATTGATTTGATAAATAGGGTAGTTTTATTTATTCTTCGCTGTCGCTTGCAGTGCAACTATTTGCCCTTATTTTTCTTGATATTACTTAAAGCTAGGTTTTATCTACACTATGGCTCGCAAGGTCGTAAAAATATATATGTAGGGTAAGACCTTAATTTATTTAAGTAGTAACTTAATCGGTAAAGTAATAATCGGTGACAAAAAATTAAACATTTTATATCAAATATTCAAAGTTCCACTCTCAGATGCGCAATTTCTATAGCCTGCCGAATTTTTCGTTTTTTTTTGTAAGTAAATTATTGGTAAGTATAATAAATTTTGATTCTAAAGTTTTCGATATTTTTAGCTATACAGACTGATCCGATCTCCAGATTCATAGCAATTCAATCGTTTCATGATAAAATCAATCTCAATCAGTGCCAGAGATTGTAACATCATTTAATATTAGCTGCAGAGTAATGTTGTTTTTTGATTTTGTACAATACAGTTAATACAGTTTTAATCTACAATATAATTCCCATCGTTATTGAGAATTTTCGTCCATGTTTCTGATAGACTTTTGATCCATTTTTAAATATTGTAAAATGTAAAATATTCTTCGAGTGCAGTTTTGATAGCTGTCACAGTAAGAAAAAATCCACAAAGAAAATCTTCAATAGATCTGATAAGATGATAATCTGGCAGTGCAGCATCAGGAGAATATAGTGGATGAGAAAGTACTTCACAACCAAAAGAAGTACTTGCATTATTATGATACAATTGAACGTTTTTGAATCTATTTGAACTATTGTTGAATGTAACGCCACCTCGCGGTTTCATTTATAAACTAAATAATTTATCTCCCAGATTATCTGATTGTCCCAGCAATTGCCTTTTAAATGAATCCAAATTGAGGAAAATCGGTTAAGGCAAACGGACATTAGAAGACTTTTTATCTCAATAGGTAAAACTCCCCCCCACTTCTTTATTCGCGAAGTTACGACAAAATGTCATAAAACAAAGTTGTAGGAGACAGTTTGCTAATTATAACTGAGAATTTTTCTTACTCGGTTAACACTTGAAAATACACAAAAAAATGATTTTTAAAAATGTTTAGCTCGTCACGCCCTCTTGCGGTCGTTTTAGAAGCTTAAATATATTTTTGGTGAATTTCTCACGGTCAGTTTTAGTATAATATTTTTTTCCCCAAAGCTGTGGGATAAATAGTTTTCAAGATACGGCCGCGATCCATCCTTAATGGGACACCTATATATATATATATATATATATATATATATATATATATATATATATATATATATATATATATATATATATATATATATATATATATATATATATATATATATATATATATATATATATATATATATATATATATATATATATATATATATATATATATATATATATATATATATATATATATATATATATATATATATATATATATATATATATATATATATATATATATATATATATATATATATATATATATATATATATTAGCTATATGGTCTATATGGTCACAATAATATTCAGGATTTATCGTTTCATTAGGAATCAGAACCGCAGAGTAATTCGGGTAAAATCCCGTTATACTGACAGTAACATTTTTTAGGGTGAGAATAAGTAGTCTTTGGCTCTGGAATTACTGGCTCTGGAGTTTCGTTTCCGGGTTGTATTCAAGAAAACCAAGACTAGCCACCACAATAGCCCACAATAGTCTTCACAATAGCCTTCACAATATGAAGATCATTTTTAACCCGCCACAAAAAGTTAAGACATGTTTTCCTCTTGTCGGCCTTTTGATTTTGAGTAAGGTTTTTCACGTAGATTTTCTTCATCGCCAATTCATTGGAAAAAATATGCTGGAAAGGTTGTGTAAGTCAAATTCAACTATTCTCCGATCGTTCTGACCGTCAGCCGATGATAGTTGTAGTAACTGGTAATTGCTAACAACTACCATACAAATGAAAAGGACAAACCCAATTGTATCAATTTAATCAACTGGATCTGCGTTGCGACAGCAATCTTTCAGCTGATTAATAAAATATGTTTCCAAAACCGTTGTTCAATTTTATATTTTACTACTAGCTGGTTTTTATATTACATAATTTAATGAACTTAAATAAAGTCAGCATTTTATTTGTTTTAAAAACATATACCCATTTAATAAGTTATGAAAAAAAACCACCACGCAAAAAAAATATAGTAAACGACTAAAACTTTCAGAGTATATCTGTTACTAAATTTATTTGGTCTCTGTTATCGTTTCGCATTCATTCGACTTTTTATCGGAATCAAAATATTTTTTGCGCTGTTTATATGCCCCAACTTTGTAACTGTGTTTGAATTACGTTAGGGAATGGAGAACATATTTTGTTTACGGACATTCGGTTTATCTTTAGGTCTCGAATCTGACATATATTGGCCTTCTTTTTAACTATGTTAATGCCTGCATTACAACAACTTATATATTTTCATGGTAAATTATTCAAAAAAAGCTAGAATGGTCTAATTTAGACTTATTAGACGATTAAAAATTAAATGGTATGAAAATATCAATCAATTTTTCCGTTTAACATGCCTTTCAACGTGCCTTTCAACCTGCGTTATTGTATGGGTAGCGCATGCATCCTAATGCAGGGTAAGACGCAGCCTCCCTCCTGTCCACATGTTTGCGTCAGTTTCATTCAGCATTTCTGTGAAATTCAGTAAAGATGGTTTTTTAAAAACATTAAAAACATTTTAAGTACGCACTCTTACCTGTGTAATTTCAGTTTCTTGAATACATCTGACATTGTCATGCTAATAAGAACACGGAAAATAAGGAAAAATACAAAAAATCTTCATGAACAAAGAAATATTTAAAATAATTACTACAATTTACTACTTATATAAGTTACTAACTTAATAACTTAATTACTACTTATATAAGTAGAAAATATATAATAATAAAAAATATTCCTTACATACTCAATTTTCAATGTTTCCTGTTCAATGCTAAATTTCTAGCCTCATTCCAATGAATTCATCGTTTTTCTGCCACTTGTCGAACTTGTTCTTTCCATCTCAGTCTTGGACGTCTAACTTTATTTTTTTCTTTTCTATTGTGATATCGTTTAATAGTGACAAACATTTTCCTTTGCTATTTATCCCATACATTTTAGCATTTCTGCTGTGATTTCCTCTTACCATGGAATTTAAAATTTGCTAAAAATAAAAATTTTCAAAATTATTACTTTCAAAATTATTTATTTATTTTTTGTTCTTAAACATATAATTTAATATATTTATTTAATTTAATATAATTAAACTACTTTAATCAATTCTTCTATTGGAACCTTTGGTGTGAAATACTAAACTTGAAGAGATTTACCACTAAACACCAAATCACTTTTTTTGAACTGCTCGACGCACGTTTGACTAACCATGTTAGCATCATCATTGAGATTAAATCATCTTCTGATTATGCTAACATGATTAGCGAAACGTACGTAGAACAGTTCAAAAAAAGTGATTTGGTGTTTAGTGGTAAATTTCTTCAAGTTTAGTACTTTAGTTTAAGTTAAATTTGTAAACTATTACAAAAACTTGCAGATTATATCAAAAAGTTGAAAGAAAAAGCGCAAAATACCCTACATCGGTTAGAATTGTATGCCTCTCGTTTAACACCGCATGCGTCTAACCTTTCAACAGATGCACTCGTCTTGACGACCAAAAGTTGAACAAATATGGACACTTAAAGTTAGCTAAATGTTCAAATATTTTTAAATTAATTGTCAACACTAATATTATCTCATATTAAACCATTTAATAGTTAATAAACCCAGCAGTGACATAAATGTCAAATGTTTCAATCGTGAGTTCCAATCTAATTTTCTTGTTTTTCTGATATTCAGATTTGTATAGAAGATGTAAAAGTTTCAATGTGCCAAACTTTAAGCAATAAATCTATATTATATTTCCAACAACAAAGTTCCTTTCCATTATAATCTAATATCATTAATGTGAATGTCCTAGAACCATCATCCGCTTATTTAGAGATGTATTATTTCTACTGGGTTCACTTATTTGCGAGAAAAAGTCAGTAAATAGCTAAAAGTTCTTGAAAAATTGTTCTTTTTTTTTCAATTGTAATTGCAATTCTACATTGTCTCCTTCAAAGTCGTTACGTTGGAAAGACGCTGATGACGGTCTCTCCGCTTTCATAGCAGTACTGAAACTCACATACTTGAATTACCTTCAGCTGTTCGAATACGGCCTTTGCAATGTTCTCCAATGTCCCAAAATAGTGTCCTTGAGATGAATTTTCAATCTTAGAAAAGGAAAAAATTACAAGGATTCTAGCCTGATGGATAAGGGGGCTGCGGAGTCACAGTGATATATTTACTTGCCAAGAACTCATTAAATGAAATGGCTCCATGGCAATTCACTGGTCAGATTCTGATGAACGGTTGTGCTAAGTTCAACTCCTTTTCGATCTAAAGTCGGAAGAGATTTAGCACTAAACACCAAATCCTTTTTTTTTGACCATTCTAATTGGCAACCGATGATCAAAACGCATAAGATATCTCGGATTGTGTGGATATTTTCATAATTTCTTGCAGTTGGATGCCTTCCGCTGCGAGATTCATCTTCAATCGCATCTCGGCCATCTGAGAATGCCTTAAACCACCTGAAAACATGTGCCTTTAACAAAACAATATTTCCATAGAGCTGTTGAAGTTTTGTAACAGTTTCCAACGCACTGTGTTCAAGTCTGAAACAAAACTTGATAGCGCATCGTTGCTCGAAATTATCGCTCATTGTCAGAACGCATTCGAAAAATCCGCTTCCCGAAAAGATCTGCTACGGACCACCAAGTGATTCTAGTTGGCATACATGACATCCCACGGGGGAAACCCAGTCCCATTATTTTGTTTACATACCACGTACAGGTACGTGATACATTTGTATACATATTTACAAATGTGGTGCTTTTTAGTAAGTTTATTGTTTTATTTCACTCACTAGTGTTTGTTTTTATTTTTTAATTTTGCGATATTTATTTTTTAACTTTCCGTACTAATGTTTAATCTCCTTGTATTTTTTCATGCATTTTCCATCAAATATTTGTAGAATTTCTCAAAATACTAGGACAGATTAACCTCTCAACGTGTAACTAACTGCATGTACATATACTCTTCAAAGATTCTCAACCCTCTCTAAATCTCAATCACTTCTTCCGACGTATTACTTCGTCACTCTCTGAACTTTATGTTTCTAAAACACAGTCAACTCTATCTATCTACATGTCCAGTCACACTCTTAACACTTTCTACTACGGGTTGTCTAGTCACCGTTTCAAAACTTTCTTTTCTTTTCTTCCCATTTTACTTTTCTGATTTTTTTCTCTCGAGTCCAATCTTCCGCTTTATTCGTTCCCGAGCGAACCAATTATCAGAACTACGTGTGTTATTATAGGTATTTTTTCTAACGCCTTCTTAATGCTTTTATTCATAATTTAATTCATATTCATAATTTTTATTTCAATATAATTAATCCATTATTTTCCGATAAACGGTATGGGTTAAAAATAATGATTTATTATGAATAATTTTTTAATTGGAATTTTAATTGTTATTCAGTAGCGGATGTTTTCGCAACAATTAGTTTTCAAGATATTTTTCACATACATTAATTAAATGCTATTAAATCCGTAACTATTAATACAGCAAAAAAACAACAAACTAGTAAATTTTATTTCAAATGAGTGCATTTTAAACTAGTTTGACGGAGTTTTTGTTAAAAAAGAGTGAGTCAAATACAAAGGATTTCCCATTCAATTCAGCATATGCCGATTGAATGACAAAGTTCAGAAAAAACTTCTCTAATTCATATGCTTTCCAACTATATACTACACTCCCGAATTTTTAATTTTTTTCGCTTTTCTCTTTCTGATTCCCTGCTATCCTGGATAACACTGATATTTTCCACAAATTAATTCAACAATCTGTAATACATTTCATTTGGTTATATCGTTTAAATAAGTTTCAAGTTCAAATTATCTTAAAACAAGTATTTAAAAGCATTCACATAAAATAAGTAAAAACAATTAAAAAACATGAATTTTAAAAAAACGTAAGTAGTTAAAATAAAGTTTAATTTTGATTTATTATTAAGTTAATAAAAAAAGTAATAATATACAATAATTAACTATATTATTAAATACAGGTAGTACAACTAGATGAACACTTACATTTTGAATTAAATTATTTTTTATTTAAATTTAATTTTATTTAACTTGTATTTAATAGTACAGTTAATGATTGTATATTGATAATTAGTATGATCAGGTAAACAGAACGCTGTTTCTCTTTTATTAAAAAAAATTAAGCTCCTAAATGATCAAAAATACATAATACCGAAGTATGACAAATAATGTGAAGATGGAAATGGAATCATCTTCTAATAATGCTAACATGGTTCGCGAAACGCGTGTCGAGAAGTTTAGGTTTGGTTTTGGTAAATCTATTTCGGATTAGTGTTTAACACTAAAGGCTCCATTAGAAGAGTTGATCTCTTGAATTGAATCCTAGTTAAATATATTGATATTTAGTGTACTTATTGATAAATTAAAAAAAATAGGTGAATTCTATATCAATGGAAGAGGAATGTGTGAATATGGAGATGAATATGGGAATGAAATGAATATGGAGAAGAGGGAAAATGGAGATGAATGTGTTAAATAATTGATTTTTTATGAGTTATGATTTTTTTTTAATTTATGAAAAAATTAGATGCTTTTTATGAGTTCTGTGCCTTGGATACGGTGATGTCAATCTTTTCGACGACCTATAAAATCTGAAAAACTTGTTGAGTTTAATAAGGATCTGTTGTTGGTCAAAATTAAAGTTGATCTCGAGCAAACCATCTAGGAGCTAGTCACAAAAATAAACTGTATTGTCCTTAAGGAATGTGGGTGCTATGTCAATTTTCAATTGAAAACAGATATTCAGAGATATAACCTCCTGCAGTGCACTTTTATCCAGCTTAGCTATAGATCATTTTCTTCAACATATTATTGCTTGAGAAGAAAAGTGAATTTTATATGACAATACACAAAAAAAATCAATGGTTAAAATCAGGGTAACTATCTTTCCCCACCCAAAGACTACTTATTCTCACCCTAAAAAATGTTACTGTCAGTATAACGGGATTTTACCCGAATTACTCTGCGGTTCTGATTCCTAATGAAACGATAAATCCTGAATATTATTGTGACCATATAGACCATATAGCTAATATATATATATATATATATATATATATATATATATATATATATATATATATATATATATATATATATATATATATATATATATATATATATTAGCTATATGGTCTATATGGTCACAATAATATTCAGGATTTATCGTTTCATTAGGAATCAGAACCGCAGAGTAATTCGGGTAAAATCCCGTTATACTGACAGTAACATTTTTTAGGGTGAGAATAAGTAGTCTTTGGGTGGGGAAAGATAGTTACCCTGATTTTAACCATTGATTTTTTTTGTGTATTGTCATATAAAATTCACTTTTCTTCTCAAGCAATAATATGTTGAAGAAAATGATCTATAGCTAAGCTGGATAAAAGTGCACTGCAGGAGGTTATATCTCTGAATATCTGTTTTCAATTGAAAATTGACATAGCACCCACATTCCTTAAGGACAATACAGTTTATTTTTGTGACTAGCTCCTAGATGGTTTGCTCGAGATCAACTTTAATTTTGACCAACAACAGATCCTTATTAAACTCAACAAGTTTTTCAGATTTTATAGGTCGTCGAAAAGATTGACATCACCGTATCCAAGGCACAGAACTCATAAAAAGCATCTAATTTTTTCATAAATTAAAAAAAAATCATAACTCATAAAAAATCAATTATTTAACACATTCATCTCCATTTTCCCTCTTCTCCATATTCATTTCATTCCCATATTCATCTCCATATTCACACATTCCTCTTCCATTGATATAGAATTCACCTATTTTTTTTAATTTATCAATAAGTACACTAAATATCAATATATTTAACTAGGATTCAATTCAAGAGATCAACTCTTCTAATGGAGCCTTTAGTGTTAAACACTAATCCGAAATAGATTTACCAAAACCAAACCTAAACTTCTCGACACGCGTTTCGCGAACCATGTTAGCATTATTAGAAGATGATTCCATTTCCATCTTCACATTATTTGTCATACTTCGGTATTATGTATTTTTGATCATTTAGGAGCTTAATTTTTTTTAATAAAAGAGAAACAGCGTTCTGTTTACCTGATCATACTAATTATCAATATACAATCATTAACTGTACTATTAAATACAAGTTAAATAAAATTAAATTTAAATAAAAAATAATTTAATTCAAAATGTAAGTGTTCATCTAGTTGTACTACCTGTATTTAATAATATAGTTAATTATTGTATATTATTACTTTTTTTATTAACTTAATAATAAATCAAAATTAAACTTTATTTTAACTACTTACGTTTTTTTAAAATTCATGTTTTTTAATTGTTTTTACTTATTTTATGTGAATGCTTTTAAATACTTGTTTTAAGATAATTTGAACTTGAAACTTATTTAAACGATATAACCAAATGAAATGTATTACAGATTGTTGAATTAATTTGTGGAAAATATCAGTGTTATCCAGGATAGCAGGGAATCAGAAAGAGAAAAGCGAAAAAAATTAAAAATTCGGGAGTGTAGTATATAGTTGGAAAGCATATGAATTAGAGAAGTTTTTTCTGAACTTTGTCATTCAATCGGCATATGCTGAATTGAATGGGAAATCCTTTGTATTTGACTCACTCTTTTTTAACAAAAACTCCGTCAAACTAGTTTAAAATGCACTCATTTGAAATAAAATTTACTAGTTTGTTGTTTTTTTGCTGTATTAATAGTTACGGATTTAATAGCATTTAATTAATGTATGTGAAAAATATCTTGAAAACTAATTGTTGCGAAAACATCCGCTACTGAATAACAATTAAAATTCCAATTAAAAAATTATTCATAATAAATCATTATTTTTAACCCATACCGTTTATCGGAAAATAATGGATTAATTATATTGAAATAAAAATTATGAATATGAATTAAATTATGAATAAAAGCATTAAGAAGGCGTTAGAAAAAATACCTATAATAACACACGTAGTTCTGATAATTGGTTCGCTCGGGAACGAATAAAGCGGAAGATTGGACTCGAGAGAAAAAAATCAGAAAAGTAAAATGGGAAGAAAAGAAAAGAAAGTTTTGAAACGGTGACTAGACAACCCGTAGTAGAAAGTGTTAAGAGTGTGACTGGACATGTAGATAGATAGAGTTGACTGTGTTTTAGAAACATAAAGTTCAGAGAGTGACGAAGTAATACGTCGGAAGAAGTGATTGAGATTTAGAGAGGGTTGAGAATCTTTGAAGAGTATATGTACATGCAGTTAGTTACACGTTGAGAGGTTAATCTGTCCTAGTATTTTGAGAAATTCTACAAATATTTGATGGAAAATGCATGAAAAAATACAAGGAGATTAAACATTAGTACGGAAAGTTAAAAAATAAATATCGCAAAATTAAAAAATAAAAACAAACACTAGTGAGTGAAATAAAACAATAAACTTACTAAAAAGCACCACATTTGTAAATATGTATACAAATGTATCACGTACCTGTACGTGGTATGTAAACAAAATAATGGGACTGGGTTTCCCCCGTGGGATGTCATGTATGCCAACTAGAATCACTTGGTGGTCCGTAGCAGATCTTTTCGGGAAGCGGATTTTTCGAATGCGTTCTGACAATGAGCGATAATTTCGAGCAACGATGCGCTATCAAGTTTTGTTTCAGACTTGAACACAGTGCGTTGGAAACTGTTACAAAACTTCAACAGCTCTATGGAAATATTGTTTTGTTAAAGGCACATGTTTTCAGGTGGTTTAAGGCATTCTCAGATGGCCGAGATGCGATTGAAGATGAATCTCGCAGCGGAAGGCATCCAACTGCAAGAAATTATGAAAATATCCACACAATCCGAGATATCTTATGCGTTTTGATCATCGGTTGCCAATTAGAATGGTCAAAAAAAAAGGATTTGGTGTTTAGTGCTAAATCTCTTCCGACTTTAGATCGAAAAGGAGTTGAACTTAGCACAACCGTTCATCAGAATCTGACCAGTGAATTGCCATGGAGCCATTTCATTTAATGAGTTCTTGGCAAGTAAATATATCACTGTGACTCCGCAGCCCCCTTATCCATCAGGCTAGAATCCTTGTAATTTTTTCCTTTTCTAAGATTGAAAATTCATCTCAAGGACACTATTTTGGGACATTGGAGAACATTGCAAAGGCCGTATTCGAACAGCTGAAGGTAATTCAAGTATGTGAGTTTCAGTACTGCTATGAAAGCGGAGAGACCGTCATCAGCGTCTTTCCAACGTAACGACTTTGAAGGAGACAATGTAGAATTGCAATTACAATTGAAAAAAAAAGAACAATTTTTCAAGAACTTTTAGCTATTTACTGACTTTTTCTCGCAAATAAGTGAACCCAGTAGAAATAATACATCTCTAAATAAGCGGATGATGGTTCTAGGACATTCACATTAATGATATTAGATTATAATGGAAAGGAACTTTGTTGTTGGAAATATAATATAGATTTATTGCTTAAAGTTTGGCACATTGAAACTTTTACATCTTCTATACAAATCTGAATATCAGAAAAACAAGAAAATTAGATTGGAACTCACGATTGAAACATTTGACATTTATGTCACTGCTGGGTTTATTAACTATTAAATGGTTTAATATGAGATAATATTAGTGTTGACAATTAATTTAAAAATATTTGAACATTTAGCTAACTTTAAGTGTCCATATTTGTTCAACTTTTGGTCGTCAAGACGAGTGCATCTGTTGAAAGGTTAGACGCATGCGGTGTTAAACGAGAGGCATACAATTCTAACCGATGTAGGGTATTTTGCGCTTTTTCTTTCAACTTTTTGATATAATCTGCAAGTTTTTGTAATAGTTTACAAATTTAACTTAAACTAAAGTACTAAACTTGAAGAAATTTACCACTAAACACCAAATCACTTTTTTTGAACTGTTCTACGTACGTTTCGCTAATCATGTTAGCATAATCAGAAGATGATTTAATCTCAATGATGATGCTAACATGGTTAGTCAAACGTGCGTCGAGCAGTTCAAAAAAAGTGATTTGGTGTTTAGTGGTAAATCTCTTCAAGTTTAGTATTTCACACCAAAGGTTCCAATAGAAGAATTGATTAAAGTAGTTTAATTATATTAAATTAAATAAATATATTAAATTATATGTTTAAGAACAAAAAATAAATAAATAATTTTGAAAGTAATAATTTTGAAAATTTTTATTTTTAGCAAATTTTAAATTCCAGGGTAAGAGGAAATCACAGCAGAAATGCTAAAATGTATGGGATAAATAGCAAAGGAAAATGTTTGTCACTATTAAACGATATCACAATAGAAAAGAAAAAAATAAAGTTAGACGTCCAAGACTGAGATGGAAAGAACAAGTTCGACAAGTGGCAGAAAAACGATGAATTCATTGGAATGAGGCTAGAAATTTAGCATTGAACAGGAAACATTGAAAATTGAGTATGTAAGGAATATTTTTTATTATTATATATTTTCTACTTATATAAGTAGTAATTAAGTTATTAAGTTAGTAACTTATATAAGTAGTAAATTGTAGTAATTATTTTAAATATTTCTTTGTTCATGAAGATTTTTTGTATTTTTCCTTATTTTCCGTGTTCTTATTAGCATGACAATGTCAGATGTATTCAAGAAACTGAAATTACACAGGTAAGAGTGCGTACTTAAAATGTTTTTAATGTTTTTAAAAAACCATCTTTACTGAATTTCACAGAAATGCTGAATGAAACTGACGCAAACATGTGGACAGGAGGGAGGCTGCGTCTTACCCTGCATTAGGATGCATGCGCTACCCATACAATAACGCAGGTTGAAAGGCACGTTGAAAGGCATGTTAAACGGAAAAATTGATTGATATTTTCATACCATTTAATTTTTAATCGTCTAATAAGTCTAAATTAGACCATTCTAGCTTTTTTTGAATAATTTACCATGAAAATATATAAGTTGTTGTAATGCAGGCATTAACATAGTTAAAAAGAAGGCCAATATATGTCAGATTCGAGACCTAAAGATAAACCGAATGTCCGTAAACAAAATATGTTCTCCATTCCCTAACGTAATTCAAACACAGTTACAAAGTTGGGGCATATAAACAGCGCAAAAAATATTTTGATTCCGATAAAAAGTCGAATGAATGCGAAACGATAACAGAGACCAAATAAATTTAGTAACAGATATACTCTGAAAGTTTTAGTCGTTTACTATATTTTTTTTGCGTGGTGGTTTTTTTTCATAACTTATTAAATGGGTATATGTTTTTAAAACAAATAAAATGCTGACTTTATTTAAGTTCATTAAATTATGTAATATAAAAACCAGCTAGTAGTAAAATATAAAATTGAACAACGGTTTTGGAAACATATTTTATTAATCAGCTGAAAGATTGCTGTCGCAACGCAGATCCAGTTGATTAAATTGATACAATTGGGTTTGTCCTTTTCATTTGTATGGTAGTTGTTAGCAATTACCAGTTACTACAACTATCATCGGCTGACGGTCAGAACGATCGGAGAATAGTTGAATTTGACTTACACAACCTTTCCAGCATATTTTTTCCAATGAATTGGCGATGAAGAAAATCTACGTGAAAAACCTTACTCAAAATCAAAAGGCCGACAAGAGGAAAACATGTCTTAACTTTTTGTGGCGGGTTAAAAATGATCTTCATATTGTGAAGGCTATTGTGAAGACTATTGTGGGCTATTGTGGTGGCTAGTCTTGGTTTTCTTGAATACAACCCGGAAACGAAACTCCAGAGCCAGTAATGGTATACTCCAAGTCAAAATGAGCAAATCAAAGATCAAAATTGTTATCACTTATTTTTAGAATGCACTAGAAAAATCTGGTTCATGAAAAGAATTACTACGAACCATCAAGTAACTCTAGGGGATACCGAAGACGCATCATATGTTGATTCTTCTCCAAAGAAGAAGCCAGCAGTGTTACGATATAAATCGAGTCGTTTCGCCACGCTCTTCAGGAGGGATTAAAAAATGATTACATTTTATAAAACATTTTCAAATTAAATTCGAAACTTAAGTAGTTGCTATAATGTCTACGGTTAGTTTTATTTTATGTCTTAACAAACACGATCATCAGCTATTAATCAATCCCGGTCAATATTCCCCATGGACCATTAATCCTTGGTTTGTCCTTAAACTTTAGTTTCACGAAGAATTTATCGATCGATAAGTGACCAACGTAGAAGACCTCTTAGAAGGTATACAGTCTTAGTCAGTCTGATAATTGGTGTGACTGAAAAACCATTCTTAGTCGAATTTTGAACAGCCCAGAAAATACGAGGGGTGCTCGAAAACTTCCGCCTGAGAGAGAAAAGATCCCAGCATGACAAAATGATATTTGTTTGGTGTGCTTTCTTAGATGCCATGCTGCGAAGTTTTAGAGTAATAAGAAGAGAAGTTTCATCTTTTATAAAGTACTATGTATTAGTTGGTTTGACCTTGACGGACATATAAAAAGAGATCTTAAGACTGTATCTTAAAGAATTCCTTCCCTGCGTTTTCGACTGTAAAGAGTGAGCTGCTGAATTTGAACGTGGTCGTACATCCATTGAATATGATGAACGTGGTCGTACATCCATTGAATATGATGAACGTGGTCGTACATCCATTGAATATGATGAACGTTTAGCATGCTTAAAGTCACAAAAATCCACAATGTGAATACTGAGATTACGCGAATTGGTTGACAAGTAATTGTAAACATCTCGATAAACCTTATCCACTACATTTTGGGTATGAAAACGCTTTTGGCACGAATAATCAGTCAAATATATATTCGAATCAACATTTCTCAAGGATATTTAGGCTTATTTAAAAGCTGAGTTTAGTGCTGAGTTTCTTCGAAAAAAAATTACTTCTGCTAAAAAAATACAATCGTGATGCGTCAAAAGCCGTGTATAACATCTTCACAGGTGACGAATCTTAGATCTATGCGTATGAGCCCGAAAGAAAACAGCAGTCGACAGTATGGGTTTTTTAAGATGAGCCAAACCCAACAAAAGCTGTTCGCGCAAGAACTACTTCGAAGCAAATGGTCGCCAGTTTTTTTTTGGAATAAATGGGCATGTGGCTACAGTGGCACTAGAGAATCGCAGAACAGTTAATAAGAATGGCACACAACCATTTGTTTTCCAGAAGACTTTGAAGAAATAAGAAAAACAACAAGCGAAACAGGATCATTCTTCACTATGGCAACGTGAGCTCTCACACATCGGACCGAACAACTCAATATTTCACCGGTCAAAATATCGAGTTGATAGCTACTTCAATCGGAATGGAAAATGTATTATGAAAATTGATTCAAACGTGAAAAAATTGATGCAAAAGTGTACCGATCATCGCGGAGAATATTTTGAAAAACAATCAAATTTTCAAAGATACATATTTTTTTAATTTATTATTCTGGATACATAAATAGTAACCGTCGTATAAAGTAAAATTACTGAATATATATCATAGATATATCACACTTCCTGATGATGCTAAAAAGTGAGTTTATTAGTTTTATTATTAACTAAAATATATATTTTTTTATCCTATTGCCTTTAACCGCTAAGCGTCGGGAGGTTTTTTTTTGATTTTTGCCTACTTTCATTTATGACCCATCCAAATTCGACCACGATCGGCGGTCGCTCAACCTCAGTTAGTTCTAACTGGAGCTCGATGCGATGTCGCTGGCACTGGCCATAAAATATATTATAAACTAAAATTATATCGATAATTAAAACATATAATGCTATACCGATTATTCGAAGTAAATAGTACAACAAAAACATAAAGTAAGTAAATACTTACTTTACTTATAATATTCTTATTATTTACTTATAATATTGATTAAATATGGAATATGTAAAGTAACTTTTATTTTGCACAAAAATACTAGAAAATATTTGTTTTTTTTTTGTGAATCTGAGATATTCAAGGCGCCTTTCTTTATCAAACTGAATCAGCAACAATTCCATTGATTTGAACTTCGGTAACTAAGAAAGCCTTAATATTTAGTTTTTTCATATTTAAAAAAAAATTACCCACCATGACTTGTTACTAATAAGAACTAATTTTACATGCGACATGTTATGGCTAATTTTTTTTCTCCTAGAGAGATCTGCAATCTGTCCAGAGATCATTAAGCGTTTGCTATAACTAAAAGACAACAGCTAAATGGAAGTAAAACATATTGGACTAATGTATTAGGCCATAATGGATTAATGTGTGATATTCTCAATAATGCTCTGATACATGCTATGAGTCTTTATATTTGGTAAAGTTCCATTCCATGTTGTTGGGAGCCCCGATTACTAGTATAGATTATATTAGTAATTCTATCAGTGGTTGAATAGATGCATATTTATTTACTAGTTCTATAATAGCTATTTATAGAGTGCGATATATCTGCAGTTATTTATATTAGTATTAAACTAAATTTCCGTCGTTTTTTTTTGAAAATGCTTTTTTTTCAAAAATTATTTATTTCATCAAAATGTATTTGAACGTTTAAATTATTATTTTTAAATAACTTTTTCCTATATTTACATGCAATCTATTCATCGATCCATTTTCAAACTTGTTTACAATAAGGTCAATATGTGTTGACAAAAGTGTGTTTAATGATCGGAACAGGTGGTAGTTCAATGAAGAAAAATCTGGGGAATAGGGTGGGTGTGAAATAACTTTCCATTCGAACTTGCACAGTCGTCTTCGTCTTCCATCTTCTGGAAGGATCTTCCATCTTCCATTGTCTGGTCTTACGTAACTTGCCACAAGTTGTCATGTAGAAGAATTACATTCATCTTTTCCATGAGATGTAAATATATACAAACATCCAATCAAAGATTTTTTGACAATTCTTCTAGTGATGCATTTTCATTCAATAACGCTTGAAGTTAGGTGTATAAACTATTCCGAGTCAAAAGTTGAACTCTTCTGCTGAAGCGAACAACACTTGAAACTGCCAAATGATATTATGATAAAACGTCGCGATTTTCCGCAGAAAGAACAGATTAATATCAGATATGATAATTTATAATGTATACTATAATAATTTTAATAATAAATTGAATATCATATTAATAGATGTTTCGGTTAATAACGTCGATTTTTCCCATTTTTTCAATTTCAATGCGTTTATTTCAATAACAAAATAAATTAACTTATTAATCAGAGTATTGGTCATTGTTAGCTGTTACTTTTTCCCGTCTTTTTGTCAAATAAGCGCCAAAAGAACTTTTGTACATTAGTACCGTGGTACATTGATCCAAATAAGTGGTAGTCCGAAGGGGCTAAATCCGGTGAATACGTCCCCTTTAACGTTTTCCAATTTTGGACCGAGCATTGTAATGGTTAAAAATGACTTTATCGGGTCTTTGGCCATTATCTGACCGTTTTTCCTTCAATGGTCGGTTCAATTTTATCAATGGTCGGTATCGATCGTATCGGTATTAATTGATATCGACACGAAAGCTTCTTTCCAGGTATATAGCGCATTGGTTGTGATGTTGAAGGCTGGCCTGAGTTAACCCATGGTTTTTTGCGTTTTTGGTTGTCAAAATAGATCTACTTTTCATCGCCTGTCACAACTTGATGCAAAACACCTTTTCTTTTCTGTACGGCAAGCAAAATTTCACAAGTGATTTTTCACCTTTCAATGTCTCCTTCCTTCAATTCATATGGAACTTATTTTCCGTCCTTCTTTCTCAATGCGTGTAGACGTTCGGAAATGATGGATTGGGGAACATTCAATGCTTCTGTCAATTATTTCAACATATGAGCTAATAATGTTTACAAATCTGCATCATCAAACTTTTTCGGTTGTTCGGAACGCTCCTTGTCTTTCATATAAAAATCACCACAGCAGTTAAAGCAGTTAAACCATCGCTCACTAGTTTTTTTTTTGGATTAGAGCATGTTCATCCTAAGCTTCAATCAACAATCGATTACTTTCAGTAGCCGCTTTCTTCAAATGAAAGAGGATTATTAAACTTCCCCGCAAAACGTCTTTTTCTAGTACATAATTGTGTTACAAAACGTGTTAACAAATGTGTTAGTAACGCCATATCTTAGCAAAATTGACATTATTAATCGAAACATCTATTATATATTATATAAATAAGTTTCATAAATAGAAACAATATAATCCTCATTTCTAAATGTAACAAATGTCATTTAAAAAGTGCGACAATTATGCATTTAATGGGATGATTACGGGAATTATTATAGAAGTGAAAATGCGCATGCAATAAAACAATTGCTCCATTTTGCCGTAATCGTCTTGGAATTTCTGGGTTTAATAATTCATAAGGTTTATGGAATCCAATTCGTTCCCATTTCTAAAGAGCTTAATTAATTAAATAGTATATTTAAAGAATTTCTAGCATAATTCATTTTTAAATTTTCGTACTCTAGTTTTTTAGTAAAAATATTTTTTATTGATAATAAATCTCTAAAGATAATCACACTAATTCGAAACCATAATATGAAATGTTGTATCATATTTTGTTATCATAACAAATCTGATGATATATGTTCATTTGGTCTAATTTTGATAAAATCTATAAAAAATCCGGTCTTTATAGAACACATGTACCTATCATATAAGTAAAGTTTTTTTTTTTAATTTTCAAAACATTGTCATCTACTGAAGTTAGTTTAGCTTAATATAATATAATCTATATTCTAGTTAATTATACCAATATTTAGTGTGCTTATTGATAAATTTTGAAAAAAGGTAAACCCTATAAGAATGGTAGAGCAAATTATGGATAAGTTCCGTATTAGGCATATAATGCTTTAGAGTTTCGAAAGCACAACAATGCCACTAATGCCACAAATGCCATTAATACTGTCTATCCTGGTACCTTGCACATAAGAAGATAAAAAAATGTTAGAAAGATGATTTCAATCTTTTCGACGCTATAAAATACAACGGTATTTACTATAAAACAATTGAACAAAGTGCAAAGAGAAGGAATTCTGGTGTTCCTGGCTGAACAAAATTCAGCGTGTAACTATCTGCAGTGCACTTTTGTCCAAGTTAGGCGGACATTACTTTCTTCCACCAATTGTTACTGGAAATGAAAGTGGATTCAATACAGCAGCAAGAAAAACAATGGTTGGCCCCAGGTCAACCACCTTTGTTCACTCTAAAATCAGGTCTTCACAGTAAAAAAGTGTTACTGTCAGTATCTTGGGATTGTATAGGAATAATTCGCTATGGAGTTTTAAATCCTAATAAAGCCTTCACGAAATTATTTCGCAAAACAGTAAAGTAAAGCTGCAGAAGATGATATCATGAAGATATCGAAAAGAACTGTTTACAACATTTTGCATGAAAGTTTGGGAATGCGTAAATTGCTATCGAAATGGAAACCATGTTTGCTCATAGCAGACCAAAAAAAAAACAACGAACTGATGATTCTGAGCAATGTTTAGAGCTGTTTAAGCGAAATAATAAGGATTTTTTTCATGCGGTATGTAACAATGGATGAAACATGGATCCATTACTACACTCCGAGTCAAATCGGCAGTTAGTTGAGTCGACAGCGGTCGGGAAAGCCGACCAAAGCGACCAAAAACACAACCATTGGCAGGCAATATTTTGGACTCTCTTTTGGGATTCGCATGGGATATTATAAGGCAAAACCATCAATAGCCAATAGTACAGATACTACATAGTACTATACTAATAGTACACTGGCGCGTTTGAAGCATGAGATCGCAAAAAAGGCTCCAAAGAAAGAAAAAAAAGTGTCAAGACAATGGACTGTATCACAAATCGTTGGCAACGATCGCTAAATTGCATGTATTGCACTTCAAATTGTTTTCTCGCCCACCGTATTCTCCAGATCTGGTGCCCAGCGACTAGTTAGTTCCTGCTCTCAGACCTTAAAAAAATTCTCGCTGGAAAGAAATGTTGTTTTAATGAAGAGGTAATTGCCGAAACTGAAGGATATTTTGAAGACAAAGAGAAATCATTGTGTGAAAAAGGTGTAGACAGTGTAGACAAAAGCGTTGGAATCCTTGTATTGCTCTTCAAGGAGAATGTTTTTGATGAATAAAGTCGAAATTTGCAAAACAAGTATGTTTTATTTGTCAGACCGGGGACTTATTGCCCGTTGTGTTATACAATATAACATTTGTTTTTATAATCCCCTGCACCATTCATGTACTTTTAAAAACCAAAAGGTATATTTACTTACTCCTTTACCCTTTTTGGTATTTAAAATAATATAGAGGTGTTGCTGTAAGAGATAGATAATATTTTCAGCAAAACTTTCAAGAAATAATCTTGTTTTCGCAATTACTAAGTAAATTGTTTCAGATATGACTAAAACAAGGATATATATATATATATATATATATATATATATATATATATATATATATATATATATATATATATATATATATATGCAATAAGAAAATATTTTTTATACTTTGATACTATAGCAATCAGATCATTCCAGCGAGATAGATTAATGGTGCAATAAAAAACTTTGCGGTCAACAATGTTTCAAACTCTTAAATAAGTCATAACAAGGTAAATACGCTTTACGACATACACTAAATTTTACATTCTAGGAAATCGTAAGCTTGCACTTTAAGTCATTTAAATTCAAATTTATAGGAGTGAAACGTGTAGTCATCCTCTAGTCAAATAATTTACCCTACACAAAGTTATAATATTATTACTAATGTGTATAAGGATTCAGTAAATATATATTTTTTTTCATACAATCAATACACCACAAGTATCTTAACAATATAAAAACACCTCATAAAAATACAAATTATATGAACGCTTTGATATTGAAGAATGATAAAAAAATAATTTTGTTGAGATATTTATAAATAAACACATTAAGCTCACACACTTTTAATGAAAAACACTTGCCTCCAAAACGGGTTATTGGTTGGGTACATGAAAATTGCTCACTGGAATGTTAATACAGTAGCTAACACAGTCGAAAAATAAAGTCCTTCATTACCACTTGATTTTTCACATTTTTTGGATATTAGTATAAAATAAAGAACCAAATGAACCAAAATTACGTTAAATTATCCTTTAAAAATCGATTGAAGTATTTAATGAAGTTTCGATTCTAACTACGATACAAGATGCAGGCCTCACCTGTACAAAAACAGAATAGAGTAAGTGATTGCATATACATTGCCAAACATAATTGTAAAAAAGCCAATAGGCATATAAGTGTATGAAAGAAATAATAAAGAAATAATAAGAATAAGAAACAATAACGAAAATAAAATCACAAGGTATCTATCGGACAAGCGGATATTAAACAACTTAACGAGAGAACTCAACATTTTTCTTGTTGATATGAATAATCACTAATTTCAACAATACCGAATTCACATGGACACGAATAAGAAAAATAATTATTCTTTATGGAAAGCGACCGACCAAAGAACTTAAACGACCACAACTTACCTGTCAATTCGAAGTCCATAAGGGGAGTGAGAATATTAAATTTTACCTCCAATTCTGCCGCTTTTTCGAAAAATGAAGATGTTCAAAACATGATAGTCCTTCCCAAATGAGTTTTGAATTCCAAAATTTAATTTAAGTGAGGTAAACTTAAATTCGGAGAGATTTTCAACTAAACACCATATCACTGTTTTAAACTTCTCGATGCGCATTTCGCTAACCATGTTAGCACCATCAGGAGATGATTTAATCTAATTAGATTAAATTATTTTCTGATGATATTAACATATTTAGCGAAACGCACATTGAAAAGCTTAAAAAAGTGATTTGATGTTTAGTGGTAAAGCTCTTGGATTATAATGTTTCACACCGATGGTTCCAATAGAAGAATTGGGGTAAAGTTGACAATCCGAAAAAACTCCGAGATATGACTTAATTAATGCATATGTACTCCAAAATCTCATTTCTCCCAAAGTGTTAACATGTGTATTCAATGCCATCTTAAGATTGGGATACTATCCTCTTCAGTGGAAAGTTGTTAATGTTATAACTATCGATAAAATTGACAAGCCTACTGAGGATGTTCCATCTTGTTAACCAATAAGTCTTTTGCCCATTTTGTCTAAGGTGTTCGAAAGAGTTTTGCTCAAGAGGATGGAGACGTAGACTTTGAAGATCAAAACTCCGGCCACCAATTTGGATTTTACTTAACCCTCAAGAGAATCACTGGATAAGGGATACCCAGGGGTGATTTAAAAGTGTTATTCTCCTATAAATGGTCATGTTGAGGGGATGACTTTAAGTGGGGGAAAATTTTTTACTATCCCCACTACAGATCCCCCATCATAGCCATCTTAAGATGTGAATACTAACAAATATATACAATTTTGTACAAATAGTGTGTTTTTTTCGATCTTGACACAGTTTGTGGTAAGTAAATCATAAATATTTCTATAGTGTTTTTATTGAAAACTTTGATTTTTGATTTTTTAACATTTGTACTTGTACTCACTGTGCTCAGTGTGCGTCTGAAGTAGAAGCGTTATATAAGACAGCTGATATTTTCGACGACATAAGCACGTAAGCGAGGCCAAATCGGTTTTTGAAGAGCATCATACCAGTGAGCTTTACCTAACTAAATAAATATATTTTTTAAAATAAAGCTAAATTATGTAATAAGTGTCTGCAAGAACATTAAGTCTCCTTTTAAATGCCGTTGGAAGAAAATTTTTATTTATTAATTTCGCCTAGATATGATAGTTTGAATAGAACACCCCATTTAATCATTTTTTTTTTATTTTTGCTAATTTTTCGAATGGTATTAGGAATACTATTATTTTTTGGAACATTCTATAGGTATAGTCTTTTTCTATACTGATTGAGATTTAAATAAAAAATAAATAAAATGGATAATTTAATCAAAAGATATTAATAACCAAAGATATTGCTCGGTAATATTTCTAGATATCAAGTAGGTATTTAATAAGATGCCATTCGATCGTACAATATCAAAACTATTCTACCGTACCACTCTTAATTAATTTTGAAATCCTACTTATTAGAATTAAACATTTCCTTATCAAACATCAAGAAGCTACCCAATATTCCTTAAGTTCTACAAGAGACTGGGTTAAGCTGAATGTTGAATGTTGGAGTCTTGGAACCAGTTTTATATATTCTGTATTCCGCAGATACCACCAAATACAAGGATAGTCTTCTATCTCATGAAAAACAAAGCATCGCAACTTCTTAAGTATCATCTGGATCTTGTTTAGGATTGGTTGCCAAAATGGAGAATCAATATCATTGAAAATAAATTTACTCGTCACTTTTATCACCCGTAGAGAATCGTGTCGCATGTATCGTTAAATTGTTCACTTGTATCATTAAATAATTATATAATTCCACAAGCTAAATATGTTAAATTCCTGGAGATGCACTTGAACAGACTTGGCTTAATAGATCAAAAGGCAACAATTGGGCTTAAAACTAAGAAATATACATTGGTTTGTAGGTCGTTCCTCTAAATTGGTCCTTGATAATAAGTTACTTCTTTATAAGGTCGTCGGTCGCGTTGGCTGTGACGGTAAGGCGTTGGCTTCTCGCTGCTCTGTCGAAACCGCAGTGGGTTCGGTTCGCTAGGATGGATGTTTTCTTTCTTTCTTCTGTCTGTATTTACTTCCCACCCCATTCACACACTTATTATACTTACACATACACATACGCTCACACACATATCTACACTTATATGTCTGTGATTGTTTCTAGGCAAGAATGTAAAATCCGACAACGAATACCCCTCAGTCACGCCAGTTAAAGGGTAAGGCTGGATGCCTTTAGAGAAGTGTTCGTTGTTCACTCGCCAGTCGGTAGGCTTCCTGACAGACTCTATGGGTAAGCACATAACTTAACTCAGGCTCTCAATCCTTAACTAAGGATTGAGAGCCTGAGGAGGTGCTGGTCTCAGTTGTCGGTGGCTGATGACCGTGATTCGAAACCCACATTAAGATGTAGATCCAGTCGCTAAATAGCCTTAATTGCTGATGCGCCTCTAACCCCAAAACTTTTAAACCCTTACAAGGTCATCCTTAAACTCATTTGAACTTACGGGATACATTGTGGGAAACAACCAATCACTCAAATATTGATAAACTTCAAATATTTCAACAAAAAATGTCATACTCCATCACTAATGCTTCGAGGTATGTTCCAAACAATACAGTCCATTGTGACCTTAACATTGGGACAGTCAAGAAAGAAATAACGAAGTGCAGTACTAAATATCAAGACAAACTATCGAAGACATTCACATTTAATTGCTGTCAATCAACTAGATAATTCTCTCGAAAATAGACGTTTGAAAAGAACAAAATCTCTAGATCTGCAATTCAGAACATAAAATAAATACTCCAACAATATTGCTTAATGTAATTATTTAAAAAAAGAAATAGTACCAGTATAGAACCAGAAATATTCCAGGTACATTTTCAATAACACTCGTTATCCAGAGGACAAGGATAACATGGAGATACTTTGATCATTACTAGAGAAATACATCAAATATTACAAAGAGTAGTTAGTAACATGACGATAGAAGATTGTACTAGTCCCTTAATATAAGCTACTATCTATTATTCGCCTAACTCTCTAAAAGAGAGCATTTTGAAGACTTGAGCTGCCTTGTCTCACGATTTATAGTCAAAGGAATATTTAATAATTGTATGCAATATATATATATATATATATATATATATATATATATATATATATATATATATATATATATATATATATATATATATATATATGTAATAATGGAGTAGTATAGTAGGTCTATAGCATCAAGACTTATTTTACACGTGCTCTTAAGAATAAGCCGATTTAAGCAGGTTTTAGGGGAATTTAATTTCAGTTGTGTGAGTGTGTACAATTGCATAGTGTTTGCGATTATAGTGAAGTAAGAAAATAACAATTAGTCTTCCAAAAACATAATTACAAGAATGTTTTGCCGAAATATTCTATTTCAGTGATAAGAGAAGGGACTTTGATCGAACAAACAATCTACGATATAAACGCGTCGGCCGGAAATAAATATTTATAATGGCAGATGAATGTGGTAAATGTGGAAAAAGAATTAAAAAAAATGAATCTGACACAATTCAATGTGAGGGCATCTGTAAACAGAATTTTCATTTTGAGTGTGTTTGCATCAGCACGTCTAATCTGGAAATAATAAAGAATTTATTAGGTCTTAAATCAGGTTTAAAAAGGAATTCGAGCAATTCAAACATACTATAAAAAGGAGCTAGAAAAAATTACCAAGGGAGGAACTACCACAGCAGGAAGTCTAACGCGGAAGACTAACGAAAAATCAGCAAGTACGTATGCAGAAATAAGCAAAAAATCTAAAGATGAAGTATTAGTTGTTGAGCCCAAGGCAAGACAACACAACAAAATAACCAAAGAAGCCATTAAACATGTCAATCCAACAGATCTTGAAGTCGGTATCATTCAAATGAAAAATGTAAAAGATGGTGGTATACTGATGGAATATAATACTAAAGAGAAGATTAGCAAACTAACAACCATGGTAGAAAATAAAACTGAAAAGCAAATACAATATAAAAACGCCGAAAAATAAATATCCAAATATAAAGATATTAGACACAGAAGAAAATATCAGTAAGGAAGACATAAGACATAAGAATAAATTTATTTTACATGAGAACACTGCTCTACAAGTAAAGGTTGTGAAAAAAATGAAGATGAATTATATGGCCATCGTAGAATGCGACCCCAAAACATTTTTGTCCATTATGGAATCGAGACGAAAATTGTGCATAGGTTTCTCAGTCTGTCGAGTTTTTGAGTATATATCGGTGTATCGGTGTTTTAAGTGTGGGGAATATGGTCATAGTTCAAATGAATGTGATAAAGAAGAAGCATGCCTCAGGTGCGGTGGAAACAATCACGTGGCAAGAGAATGTACAAATTCTAACTTTATATGTATGAACTGTAAGAAGGCAAACACAACACAAAGTGTGAGATATGATGTGGAGCACTCTGCTTGTGATATGAATTGCCCTGTTTACAAGCGTAGAATGGAAATAGAAAGGAAAAAAATTAGTTATTCTATTGATGAATAGCAATTAGCTGAAGAGCGGGGTAAACATGATCAATGTGCTATTGTGCTCTTACATCAGAATGTACAAAGTTTGAGAAACAAAATCGATCACTTTGAATATATAATAAAATCAAGGAAGATCGATGTGGTCTGCATAACGGAACACTGGTTAACAGACAGTGAAATGAACTTGTACAAAATGAATAATTATCAAATGGGTACTGCTTATTGTAGAGAAAATTCAAATGGTGGTGGGGCCATGATACTTGTTAGTGATAAGCTGAGTTCAAGCATTAAAGAGATAGAGAGAACAAATAAATATAGTAGTGATGGTATATTTAAAATTTGTGGCATTTATATTGAGTTTGTATTGAGATTGTGTTGTGTATTGAATTTGTATCGGGCTCCAAATACTAATATTGATATTTTTCTTCAAAAATTGAATAGCTTTCTTTATGAGTTACGTCTTCCAATAAATTGCAAATGTGTTTTATGTGGGGATATTAAATATCGATTATAAGGAAAATACTAATATTGTTAGTAACTTAACCAACTCGTACCACAGAAAGATCGGCTATTTTTATAGATTACATATGTATGAATTATGAATTAGATGGTTTGTCTTGTATTGTTTGGAGTAATTGTCTGTCTGATCATTCGGCTCAGTTGATAGAGATTCCAATTACATCCAATCTGCATGAAATAACAAAATTTAAAAGACATTATAGTGAAACTAATATGAAAATATTTCAGCTGTATTTAAGCGGGGAATATTGGTATGACGTATTTCAGGCTGAAGGTTTGGATTGGGGATTTGAGGCATTTTCACATTGTTTGGAGTATTACATTGATATGTGCTTTTCCCTTAGAAAAGTAAGAATGTCCAATGAGGGTCAATTTAAACCTGTCTTGACAAGAGGTATCAGAATATCATCTATTACTTTAAAAGAATTGTATCGAACGAAACTATTATCCGGAGCCGAACAAGATGCTACACATTATACACTGTATATATACACACATATTATAAACTGCTTTACAATGTGAAACAATATTTTGAATCGGAGAACAAGTCAAAAACGGCTTGGAAAATAATAAACAATAACATTCAAAAAAACCGCAATACAAGAACTAACATAAGCGCCATAAGGGATGAGGATGGAATTACTTTGAA
This sequence comes from Cosmopolites sordidus, assembly GCA_031761425.1. Classification (NCBI taxonomy): domain Eukaryota; kingdom Metazoa; phylum Arthropoda; class Insecta; order Coleoptera; family Curculionidae; genus Cosmopolites; species Cosmopolites sordidus. The sequence goes on from JARFXV010002301.1 coordinate 55,924, forward strand.
AGACAAGTATGAAATTGCTAGTTGTTTTAATAAATACTTTGTTAATCTTCCTAAGAACGTGTTGGTGAGTTTAATGGCTGCTACTAGGGTTAGACAAGTGATTCCAATGCAAAACTCTATGATATTACGGCCAGTTAACCAATATGACATAATTCAAACAGCAAGGAAACTAAAAAATACAAATTCTGTGGGGCTAGGTAATATTCCTTCAGTTGTACAGAAGAAGTCTATCAACTCATTAATATTACCGTTAACATATCTAGTGAATTGGTCTCTGGAAACTAGTATTTTCCGAGGGCATTAAAAACATCAAAAGTAATTCCTGTCTTCAAGAGAGGTGACCGGCTCTCCCTCTCCGACTACAGACGTATAGTGTATGAACAGATCATGTCCTTTCTTGTGCGCTTTAATATATTGAAATCATCACAGCACGGGTTTCGAAGTGGTCGATCTACACATTCAGCAATCTGCGAATTTTTAAACAAGATATATGAAAACATAAGCGATAATTGCAAATGTCTGGTTAGTTTATGGATCTAAGTAAGGCTTTCGATCTGGTGGATCACGCAATACTGCTGGACAAACTTCATCACTATGGCTTGAGGGGTCGGGTGAGAGAGTGGTAGCAATCTTACTTGTTTGACCGACGCCAAGTACAGATTGATGAAGCAACATCTGAAAGATTAAGGATTATTTCTGGAGTGCCTCAAGGATTTGTTTTGGGTCCACTAGTATTTTTAATTTTTGTTAATGATCTGCCAGATGTTTGCAGTAGCGGAAATATGGTAATATTTGCTGATGATAGTAGCTATTTAACAGGAAATAGAAACATGCAGGGAGCCATTGAAACGGTACAGGAAATGCTCAATAAATTTTATAGTTGGTTTACGAATAATAAGTTATCCCTTAACGTGGTCAAAACAAAAAGTTTTATTGCTTTTACTCCTCGAACACACACTATAACGGAGTCATATTTACTAAAAATTAACGGTAAGTCTATACAGCAAACATCCTGTGCTAGATTTCTGGGTGTTCATCTTGATAACAGACTTTCCTGGGATGAACACATAGCTGAACTATGCAAGAAATTAGCTGCTGGCTCATATGCTGTTTATAGGTTGAAACGGGTTGGTATCACGGATATTGTGCATTCATATTACTATGCAGAGTTTTACAGTCGCGCTAGGTACGGTTTGATATTTTGGGGTGGGTCGCCTCATCTGATGCGTGTTTTCAAAATACAAAAAAGATAATTCGAATGATGGGTGGGGTGTCACTACTGGCAACATGTCGACCAATTTTTAAACAATGCAGGATTTTGACTCGACCATCTTTGTTAGGCGACATTTTGTAGCATTCGTAAAAAATAGTGATTTTCATCACTATGACACACGCGGCTCTGATGAACTTGTTTTACCAATACATTCATGTAAGATAGTTGAACATCATGTTTACTATAGGGGTGTAAAGCTGTATAATAAGTTGCCACAACGATTTAAGCATGTTCAGAATGACAACGAATTTCAAAAATTAGTCCGCGAATTTCTTATAAGTCAAAGTTTTTATAGTTTAGAAGAATATATGTCGTATCAATAATTAGATTCAATGCTTATTTATGTATACAATGTTTATTTGTGCAAGATTATCATTTCATGGATTATTTCTGAGGTCGTGTCACTGAACATTTTGTCAATTCTGTCAATCCGACTTAATCATGGATATTTTTATTGTTGCGGGGAATGAATAAATACTTTATTAAATTATTAAATTATTAAATTATATACCTTATCAAGAATAAAATATTTATATGTAGGTTTAAATGTTATATATTCTTTGTATACACAGAAGTGTGGCAATGTGCATGTTCTTGTTTTGACTTGATCCATGCATATTTGTATTGTCTTGAGGATTCAATAAATTATTATTATTATTATTTTCTTCAGGTTGAATTTAGTTTCGAGTAATCGTCTGATCAAGTTTCCGTATTCGCTGCCCTAAGCACAGAAATTGTTAATAAGAAAAATACATATATTTTTGAAAAAAACGGATTCGAACAACTTTAGGTTCCCAATAAATGAACCATAAATGTTACCATAAGATCGGCAGTTTAGAATCACCAGAGTGTTGATAAAAAAAGACATAATAATAATACATTTAATAATACACATAATACACTTAATAATACACATAATACACTTAATGGAGATAAAACACCGGTAAATATTTACTGAGCTGCATGTGGTCGTAAAATTTGATAAAATTGAAATATTTTACAATCAAAATTCTAAAAATGTACTCCAGAAAGTTGTCTTCTTTTTTATAAGGCATACTGGTGGTGTAAAATTCAAATTGCATTTCCTTTAATTTTTTTCAGTTAATTTATTAATAATCTCTACTAGGGCATTAATGTGTATAAACACAAGATATAAGGAATGTAACGTAAGGATATACGTAACCAAGCACTTCTGTAAATTTAATCTACGATTTTTTATAATTTTTTGAACAAAAAGTTTTCTTAAAATATGTATCCAAAATGTAACCGTTTCTGCGGAAAACAGGAAAGATCTGGTCAACAAGTTAGAACAGATCAGACATTTTCTTACCAATTGACAACGTAACCAATTGTTATTTCCATTGTCGTGTTAATTTTGATTGAAAGAATTTAGTTTTTTGTTGCATTGGTCTCTAAGGGCTTTATTGGATGATAATATGTAATATTTTTATAGCTATTTATTCCATATGTTTCAGTATAGATTTGATTTGCTTGTTACAAAAAAACAAGGAAAACTTACACATATATTGTCGTTCAGTGTTTGAGTTGAAATTGCTAGCACTAATTATTCACACGTTCTAGATGTTTTAAATGATTCCCTTCACATTCAGAAACATTTAATTAATTGTTTTATTACATTAACTGTTCAAAGTGCCCACCATTCCATTCGTGATAAATAAAGCTTCGTTGGTTGATTAAATACTGTACAAAAAAAATGGATTCCTTTGGTTTTGGACAATAAACCATTCACAGTATTTTTGTCTTTGTGAAAAGTCACCATGTAAGAGTGCTTGTATCCTTTGTACATGATAAGGTTGGAGTAAGTTCATTTAACATTGTTTTGGATCGTTGCCGCTAATATTACCGATTGATATTGACTGATCTATGCAATAGCAATGTTCATTAGTTTATTTGTAGTTTATTTGTTAAGTAATAACCAATTAATATTTACCAAATATGCTTTTACACATATTTGCTAGTAGTAGTTGGATAGTAGTAACTTAGTAACCCTTAGGTTTTTGACCATTGTTGTAAAGAACTTTTTTCCTTAAAATAATGTAAAGAATCATTGGTTAAATTTACGAAATTTTCTGGCACCTTGTGTATAGATATTTTATAGTTACTTTATATTGAGAAAATTGAAATTAATGTTATACTGTTATTTAAGGGTTTATAAGATAATCATTGTAATAGTAAATATAAATTTCATGTTAAATTTGTTGTCATTCGTTTGTCCAAAAGTATTAATAGCAATTTTATACGAGAAGCTTCCCTTCTCTCGGGAAAATCCCACAATAAATCATCGAATCTTGAAAATGGGGTATACTACAGAAATATGGAACTTATTGCTAGCCAGCTTGAGTACCAAACTGCTTTATCTGAATAACAGAATGTTTTCAACCTCCCCTTAGATGTGATGTGACAGGGATTACAATGGAAGTTTTCATGTTATGGTGCTATAAATTATTTAATTATTGAATTATAAAATGCAATTTATTATAAATGTTATTATGAAATTATGGAATTAAGTATTACGTAAAACTACAATTACAAATATTAATATTTTGTAACATAACAAATATTTTTTAGAAAATCAGCAGAATTTTAAAAAAGTAAATAATGAAGCAAATCCAGTAAAATACAAGATATGGGTTCTATGGGGTCTGGGTTCCCTTTGATATAGTTAATTGTGCAGAACTCAAAATAATTATTCAATATTGGAATTAATGATAGTCATAGAGAATTACCAACGTATATTTATTTTCACCCATCTAGATCAGCTTCATAGTTGTTTAGAAAAAACAAAGAATGGAGAGCAGTAGTGAAATTACCAGTTATTTATGTTAAAGGGGCATGAAAATGCCATTTTGCAATATTTGTAAAGAATGAGGTCCACTTTAAAATGTATGGAAATCTCTAGTAGGTTTTTTTGTGTAAATAAATGATAGTAATCACAGATTGATCTTACACAATCGCAAAATTTAAACGAATTGGAATCAGTTAGTAATTATTTTTTATAGTAAATATGCACAGATATTTATTTTACCACTTGTTACTCAGTTTGGACTACAATATACGAAATATAACATTACACAGTATAATTAAGCCACTAAGAATATTTACAAAATTTATTTGATTCGAAGGACAAGCCTGGTTTGAACGAAATATCCGATATTATAAGATTAAATTATAGTTTTAGTGATATAAAAAAAAATACTGCTCAAATAATTATCGATTGCGGACAATAATACTTTAATTGATTTATATTAATACTTTGTGTGGTAGTAAAAGTGACGGTTATTTCATAATGGTCAATGAAAAGCTGTAAGGTGCAATGGGAAAAGTTCGCTTCCGAAGATACTCGATATTTAAATATTCGAGAACTCTTTGGAAACGAAGTAAGCATTGAAATGTCAATGAAATGAACTGGTTAAAAGCACATTCTAGAATATTGAGAGCACTGTAGCTTGGGTATTGAATGAGGTATATCAATATGAAATAAAATAGTTATAAAACGTATATAAAATGTTTTCTTGATTTTTTGAACATTGGCTAAAAAGCATCATCGTTTGACTAAACAATAAGCATTAAAACAAATCAAAATAATTTACTACAGAAAACATGTTTTTATTCAAAAGTTTTGGTACAAAGTAGAAAAAACCAATTGATTGAAAAACCAATATCTTACGTACTAGAATTTGACCAAATATTGCAGACCTTTGTGGCATTAACAAACAAAATATTCCGTTTTGAAAGCATGAACATTTTCTTTTCGACGGTTTCACGTTGAACGTCGAGGGCCAATTTCAGATCGAAAGACGATACTCCGATGGGTTGAAGCATTTCAAACTACCGGATCTTTTGTGAAAAGGAAACCACCTGGCCTTCCCTGTGCCGTTCGGACACCAGACAATGTTGAAACAGTGAAACAGTTTTTGCTAGTCCTCAGCATTCCACTAGGCGCCAAGCTTCAGCTCTGGGTATGTTCCGTGGTTGCTACAACGCATTCTGTATGACTAATTTAAATTTCATCCATACAAAATAATGATTGTGCAACAGATGACCAAAAGGAATTTTGCACAGCGCAAAGAGTTGTGTACGAGAATGCGCGCCATTTTAGCTGATGACCCTGATGTGATAATAATGAGTGACGAAGCGCATTTTCATGTCAATGAATATGTAAACAAGCAGAACTGTAGGTACTGGGTAGTAGAGAATCCACAAGAGCTGCGTCATAGACCCCTTCATAGTCGAAAAGTGACAATGTGGTGCGGAATTTCCAAATTAGTGATTGTTGGTCCTTACTTCTTTGAAGAAGAGGAAATAACAGTAACAGGCACTTCGGCACATTGTGTTGAGATCTTAAATTATTTTCTGTTTCAACAACTTCAACGGCGATAAGTAAACATGGGAGAATTGTTTTCAACGAAACGGTACCACAGTTCACAGGGCATCACTGGAATGTGATTAACAAATATTTCCTCAGCATGTGATCTCCCGTTTCGGTGATATTTCTTGGTCCCTAGACTCTTCAGACTTGTCTGCATGCGACTTTTTTGTGGGGCCACCTTAAGTTTAGAGTGTACGCTAACAAGTCACGCACGATACAGGAACTGAAAGTTGCTATTCGTCACACTATTCGTATGCACTATTATTACTTCATTTAGATGAAATTACAAACAAATTTAATTGAAAATAAACAATGTTATGGTTAGGTGAAAAACATGCGTTTCCTCTACGCCACCCTGTATAATGAAAGTGACCGTATATCTATCTTAAGGGTTTGTCAGCAAAATAATATAGTTATTTTACAGTTTTCTAAAAACTACACTGTTTGGCGATCTGTATGTGGTTTGGCATTATTTTGGTGAAAAGTGAAATCTGGATAAGCTTCTAGATTCGCCCTAACGATGGGTTTCCCAAGCATATAGCTCACCATACCATAATTTCTGGACTGTTGTATGCTGTTCTAATGTGAAAGTTAAACGTCTAATCCTACGTCTGTTATAACCATCTAGACTTATCACTTAAGCAAATAAAATTCCATATGAAGTTCAGTTTGTTGTTCAAATTGTAACAAAAACACCACGCACTTTCTGGATATTCTCATGTGGATTGACACGTTCTGTGATAGTTCAAGGATGACCAGAATCTCGTACTCGTGTATAATTCTGATAATCAAACCATCTTATCCCTGACCTCGTAACAGTAGAATCAGCAATGACCAGTGGCCTTGCTATTTCACCCAAATTTCAACATGCTTCTTCATACCAACTGGACGCTTTTGAAATATGGATGGAATTGAAATGGAAGTTTGACTTTTAGACTTTTAACATAACCTCAAGAATACTGATTAGCTAGTAGCATGTACCTCACATGATAAAAGTAAAAAGTATTTAAACCATTTACTTTGCTATTTTTAGAAATTTTATACAGATTTTAAACAACGCTGGCCACAAAACAAAAGTTTTAATCAAGCAGCAAAAAAGATTTTCATGCCTTTAAAAAAAATTCAAAAAAGCCTCATTGTAAAAACGATGTTTAGGTTCTCTTAAATCCGTATTGCTTATTTTAATCGACTATCGAGGCACGGGTGGGAATTAATCGATTTACTTCACGTTTAGCTTACTAACGTTGATACCGAACGGGTTTGGTCAAGTAATTTATTATGTCAGATATTACCAAGGAAATTTAATTTGATTTGTCAGAGCTTGCTCTCTAACTTTACCCGATTACATTTATGACGTAAATTGATTCACTGAACACTTTCACGTATAACACGATAAAAACAACTGCAAAGAGGAAGTATTCACTTGAAGTCTAAATTATTTATTGCCCATAAAAATTCTTCAATAATTTATAATTGTTTAATCATTATATTTTTTTCAATTATTTAAAATTATAAAAGGGTTGTCCAATAAGAGTATCAGAATTTTGAAATGGGGCATAATGATAACTACAACTGATAATCTAGTCATTTTTATTTTATCTTGAAGAACAAATAATGGCAATGTGTTCTGAAAATAATGTTCTTCAAATGTCTCCCTCGGCTTCGTCTGGTGAAGTGCATTCTGAAGACTCAATTCGATTATTCTTTCACATATATCGCGTGGTATATTTTCAATGGTGGCCTGAATGTTTCATTTAAGGTCAATAAATGTTCGGAGTTTATTTCTGTAAACTAGAGATTTAACATAACCTCATGAAAATAATCCAAGAGCGTGAAATTTTTGTGGCCAATTGACATTGCCGTTTCACGAAATCACACGCGTCCAGGAAACTTTTCTTAGAATAATCGATTATCTGGAGAGATGTGTGATAAATCACACCGTCTTGTTGAAAGAAAACATTGTTTTTATCCCAATTTATAAGTTGAGGTTTATGAGGTTTTATCAGGAGGATATTCTATTAGAATATTCCTATAGCGTTCACCATTAATAGTTAACACGACTTCCATAATCGATTGAAAAAAGTATGGTTCGATCACTCCTTTATCTTAAAAACTGCAGCAAATAGGGACTTTTTGAGGATGAAAAGGTAACTACTAAATAAATCACTTGAACATTTTCACCCGTCCAAATTCTGCAGTTATGTTTGTTCACAAACCCATTCAGCAACTCCCTGCCTTTATTTAGCAAGATGCAATAACCCTTAGGGGCTATAAGCTTTTGAGTTTGTTAAATTTTGACATGAGTAGCATAGTTCGACTGAGCCTTCTACATGAATATTAACAAAAAGTCCTTAATAAGTCTAGTCTCGTTTCAATACTCCATTTAAACATCTAAATGGTTAGTATATTGAATATACTGATACTCTTTCTAGATATTTTTCATTATACTATCTAAGTACTTCCCTCGTAGAACGAATTAGGATGTTCGGTTGGATAACTTGATTTGAAACATAAGAGGGTGCATTGACTATGGAACACAGTGATTTTCAGTTGGACTACGACATTGGGAACATAATATGATGTATTGACTATGGAACGATTTTTTTCTAAAACATCTTTGAATTAGTTCAATATTAGAAGAGGAAGATGGCAGAACTTCAGAGTTGAATCCCTAAGGTTCACACTGCTTTTAACATGGCTTTATACAGTAACACCAGGAGTTCTATCTATTTCCAATGATCTACATCTACATCAATGAATACATTTGGTTCAATTTCAGACTCAAGGTATTTAGCATCTTGGAATTGTGAGATCTGCCAGCTGTTGGTTGTATTAGGTGGGCAGGTTTCTCTTCGCATGGTGAATGTAACATGGGTTAACTTATTTTCATTGGCTTTGATACGAAACTTGTTGAGTTACTTTTGGATTTTATTTAGGTTTTCCTGTAGATATTTTGACGCTGATATTGGATAAACGTGTAAAGTTAGTTGACTGTTGCATCATCGGTAAATGTCGCTACAGACATTTTTATTATGGGAAGCTCTGTTGTGCATCGAAAACTAGGACGTATTTTTTAGGACACTTAATTGGATAGGAAATAGATAGGAAAATACATTGCTTTGCTTGATAGTCGATGATAATCGATAATATTGATAATCGATGTGAAAAACTTTTTGAAAATGTGTTACAATTAATTATAAATTAATTAAAATGTATAAAATAAAAAAAATCACGTGACTACGAACGCGCCGCGATTGGCTGTCAACGGCTTCTATCTGTATATATATATATATATATATATATATATATATATATATATATATATATATATATATATATATATATATATATATATATATATATATATATGTAGTGTAGTATATATATATATATATATATATATATATATATATATATATATATATATATATATATATATATATATATATATATATATGTATAGTGTAACTGTCGAAATGCTAAAAGCTGGTGGTCGGACGTTACATAAAACACTGGCAAAATTATACTCAAAATGCCTCAAAGAACAAAAAGTACCTGACTTATGGAAAAATGCAGAAGTGATCCTTTTACATAAAAAAGGAGCACAGGAAGATTTAAAGAACTACCGTCCAATAAGCCTCCTATCAGTGATGTACAAAGTTTTCACTAAGATAATTTCTAAAAGAATATTAAAAAAACTGAATGACGCACAACCAAGAGAACAAGCAGGATTCAGAAGTGGATTCAGTACAATGGATCACATCCAGGTTGTACAGCAGGTCATAGAAAGGCACAACGAATACACCATGCCACTGTGCTTGGCTTTTATCGACTACGAAAAAGCATTTGATTCCATCTCAAAGCATGCGATAATGGATGCACTGCTTAGCCAAGGTGTAGAGAGAGCTTATGTAAACCTATTAGAATCGATATATGATGGAGCTACAGCCACAATTCACCTTGATGATCTTGAAGTGGGAATTAATATAGAACGAGGTGTACGGCAGGGTGACGCAATATCGCCTATTCTTTTATGGGCTGGCCTTGAAGAAGTATTCCGTAAACTGGATTGGGAACAGGATGGTGTAAAGATCAATGGTGCAAACTTAAACCATCTTAGATTTGCAGATGATATTATTCTCATTTCACAAGACCCAGAGGAGCTGCAAAGACGCATACAAGAACTGCAAAGGGCTGGCGAACCATTTGGCTTGAAAATAAACCTGAAAAAGAGTCCGGTTATGTTCAATAACTTCACTCAGGACAGAAGAATTTCAGTTCTAGGAAGGGATTTAGAGATTGTGGACAGCTTTGTATATCTTGGGCAGAGGATTTCCATGGAGGGGAATACCGCCCGGGAGGTGGAACGGCGTGTTAAATGTGGCTGGCAGGCATTTGGTAGGCTCAACATAGTGTTTAAGAGCAGACTCCCACTTTGCCCGAAAAGAAAAGTATTCGATCAGTGCGTTCTACCCGTTATGACATACGGAAGTGAAACCTGGACACTCACATCGCAATCAATTCAAAAACTTCGGGTGGCACAGAGGGGAATGGAAAGATGTATGCTTGGCATTACAAGCCGAGATAGAAAGTCCTGCGCATGGATCAGGGAACAAACAAAAGTCTGTGACATCATTGGAAGAGTAAAACAGTTGAAATGGAGATGGGCAGGCCATATAGCGAGGCGATGGGACGACAGATGGACCAAGGCAATCCTGGAGTGGATACCGCTTGATCGCAAACGTCCGCGAAGAAGACGGAAAGCACGATGGATTGATGACATCGTTAAGTATATTGGACCCGAGTGGCAGGACCGTGAAGGTTGGAAGCATGCTGAAGAGGCCTTCATCCTGCAGTGGATCGATACGGGCTGATGATGATGATGATGATGATGATGATGATGATGATATATATATATATATATATATATATATATATATATATATATATATATATATATATATATATATATATATATATACTGTGAAAATTATTGTTGGTTAAGTGCAAAATAAAATATTGATTACTAATTTAGTTCAGTAATGTGTGACAAAGGGTTCATAAAGGCTAATTCTGATAATATACTTGCTGTGGATATTTTTATGGTCACATATTTTCTCAAAAATAACATTCCGTTCAATTCAGCTATAGTTCGAGGTGCTAAAGCATCAATGTGAGTTTTAAAAAATAATAATAATGTAAATGTAAATAAGAAACAAAATATTTCTATTAAATATTATTCAACAATTTATTGACGCTGATTGATATTTATTTGTAATGTGTTACGAAAAAGTTACGGTGACAGGTTTTGTTCAACTTAACCGCAAAAATGGTATTTGCACGGTAAAAGGACGTGTATGTCTAGAACATAAAGTTCGGAGTAAAGCTTATACAGTTAACTTGATTATTCATGAAAAATTATGGAAAGTTCTAGACACTCAATGTCACGATTGTGCAGCTTCAGCAGACAATAAATACACAAACAAAAAAAATTATATAATGTTGTAAATAGTAATCGTTTGTATATATTTGTAATATTGTAATATTGGTAATATTTTTTTGTAATATTGGTTCTCAAAATTAATGAAAAATGTTAAATATTGAATAACCAAAAGATATTTTCTAGTTTTGTAATGTTGTATTTTTTGAGCGAAAGAAAAAATTAAATCATAATTAGAAAAACAAAACATACATATTCTTTAAATCACTAATTTTATTTCAATAATAAATACAGTCAGAGTAGTTAACTAACTAGGATAATATATTACAGTAGATTATAATATGTAAACTACATTAATAATCAATTCAGAATAAAAACAATCACTGCCCAAAATTATATACATATTTGTTTGATAGCGTAATAGTTTGATTGCTTTCATTGAAGTTTGCAATACTTTTAAAACCACACCGATTCTTCAAACCCACTAAACTCTATTAAGAATATTTTCAAAAAAAAATCCACCCATACTACTTTATTGCTTTAATTAAGATTTTCAGTATTTTTAAAACGATGGCGATTTTTCGCCTTACATGTTTTACAAACCACCACATTAGACTCTTGTTTTAATAATATTTGCAAATATAAATAAATCTAATGCATGACCAGCCAAACATTTTCCAAATAAGAGAAGGCACCTAAACCATTTTTTATTTGAGTGGAAAACTTTTATAATCGAAGTGTGGGACTCTCCTGTTAAGGTTTACTCAGTAGAAAACCACTATGTACCACAACATTTACTGGAACCACTGTCAGCCTACGATCAGTCTTCAATGCATATAATAAATTTCCAACCTATGTTTAAATATACCCTATCAAATAAATATGTTCAATCAATAGATAAAAAACATTAAATATTTGAAGTGTTTTGTTTTATTTAGAATAGAAATATACCATTTTCTTTACTTTTTATTTAGATAGTAGGTTTCCTTTTCAATTTTTCTTTTTTTTGCATACTCCTTCAGATGTTTGTTTGATTCCATGTAAAACTGCTTTGTCACTCCTTAATTTAACTAGTTGAAATTCATCCAACTCATCACACAAATTTCTGTACTCTTCGACCATCTATCTACAAATTACTTTTCAGACTTTCATATACAATTACCATATAGACTTTCATATACAATATACAATACTTTTCATATACAATTACCTTCCAAATTGGTAGTCGAATTTTGTTCTTGTCTATTGGCGCTTTCTTGAATATTATTATTCATATCCTACAAAATAGACGATCCTGTAAGGCTTTCTCATTGTTACTACCCTCGGTTGTGTTGCATGTAGATTCTTTGCGGACACGCACGAATATTCCTTCTTATAAATTTGGCACGTTAATTTGTTTTCCCTACATGAATTAAATAATATAAATAAAAGTTATAAAAAAGTATGCAAAAAACAAAAGGAACCCTAATCTAATTTCAATATTTCATTTTGAACTTACCTTTGAGCCTCCATATCTGATGTAAACGTATATATGTATATATATTATTTTTTTATTTATTTTTATATCTTATGTAACAGTATAACGTCGAAAGCCTAAATAACAATTAAAAGCAAGTATATTTTCAAATCAATAGCAAACCAACAAATTCAGTCAAATATATAGGTTAAACTTATAGAACAATGACTAAGATCGATAAACTGTTTTACTTTCCTGAGACTCCGACTCTTTCCGAACGTCTTTTCAGAAAGAGCGCGAAAGAAAATTTCGGTATAACTTCCGAATTGTTCGAGCCGAATGTCGGCCTGTCATCGGTACTAGGTTTAAAAATTTATTTTCAATTTGATATAACTTTTTAATTATATGGAAAAAAAAGAATAAAAATAGTTTTGTTATAAAACATATATGATCTTTCCATTTATGAAAAAAAAATTGTTCAAAAACTCAATTGTAAATTTATGATTTCAGTTTATTATCTAGTTAAATTTCAATTTATACAATAAGATTTTTAAATTGCCCTTTTCCCATTCCTCTATTATGAATTGTAATATAAAAATGTTATCATTATAGTCCATTGTCGACACGCAACAACACCGACTTTTAATTAGGAATACTTTATTGGAAAATCTAACAACCTTTTGTACCAGTCAGTAATATAAAGTTTGTCGAAATTATATATCGCTTTATTTAGTTATATTTAGAATGTAAATAAACTGTAAACAGTTTAGCAAGAGCAACGATATTATATTAAAATGAAATAAAGTTTTTTTTTGTGAAATTTGATGTGGAATCAAATCTTTTTGATTTGGAGCATGATGTTTAATTTCAATGCATCCCATTTTCATGGTTTGGCACCAATGATTTCAAAACTAACTTATAAACAATAATTTAGAGGGCATAAAAAGTTACCAACGAAGACTAATATTTAAATTTCCACTACATTCGAAAATTATATGACTAATGTTTCGCCATAGAGCGCCTCATTTTTCTTTCGTATCTGAAGAAGCCACTATAAGACCGAAACAATTTTCGATCATAGTGGAAATTTAGACATTACTCTTAGTTCTTTTATTTAAAATTAATTTCCATCAAGCATCGGTTATCTCGGTTAAATTAGTTAAGAACATTCTAGAAGAAAACAAATGCTTGCATTTTTCAAAATTATCAATTCACCAACATTTTGTTGCATGTCACATTTTTTCGAAAATTAGGTTTTTATGCCGTCTTGACCAGAAAAAAATGCTCTTACCAATGATACGAAGGGTTTAAGTCTACCATGAATGTAAATTTAGATTATTCCAGTTGATCTCTAGGTCTTAAACACCACTTCACCTTCTACAAGGTCTAAAGGGCCTAAGTGAACATGAGTCATTTATACCAAAAACATGTTATGTCTAAAAGATTTTAAGTTACAATAGTTGAAGATCTTCCTTTAGACTTAACGGCGCTACTGGTGAATCAAGTTATTATATTTAGCACAAGACAGTCGCCATAAGAGAAGCAAACGAAAATTGCCTCATACCTATACAAGGAACTTTTAAATTTGCCCGATTACTTAAAGAAGGTAAATCTATTCTCCGGCACTTGCGGCGGACAAAATAAAAATTCACATTTAGCTGCTATGAATACCTATTTAATGCAAAAGACAAATTCATTTAAGGAAATCAATCAAAAATTTATAATTCCTGACTATACTAGTATGGAAAGTGATATTGACCATTCCCTTATTGAACGAAAGAAAAAAAAACAGAAATCTGACACTACGATTGCATATCCTTATGATTGAGCTAACTCGATCAGATGCACTAGCAACAAATTCAAGGTTGTCGAAATGGGGCAACCAGATTTTTATGATTTTGCAAATTTGTTAAAAGGTCCTTTGGTTAAAAAAAGACAGAGGACAAGAAACCCTTTTTTTGGAAGGAGTATCAGTGGTTTCAGTACCTGAAAATATTCGGAAAAATTGTTAAAAAAAAATAGTCGCAGCGCAGCCATATGAACATATCTCATTAAAAAGAAGTTATTATCAATGTCATCCAACAATCATTTTAACCTAATTAATACTTACTGTCAACCTCTTGCTATTTCCAGAGAAAAAAAAAATAAGATCTTATTAAACTGATTCTGCTAGTTTTTCATTCTTTCTAGAAAGACTTAAAGTGCAATGACGCTAAGGATATAGATCCTGATTTAATACAGATTGTTAAACTTCATTTTAATTTTTAATTAAATTATTTTTTAAATACATTTTTAATTTTATAATTAAAATTATTTTAAATAAAATAAAAGCAAAAATTTTCAAAAAATAAGGCAGATTTTTTACAGTACTGCACAATTCTCAATTCTTCAAACACCAACAAACATCTCCCTAGACCCGTTTCTATACCGTCATCAGTCAGCCGACTCGAGTTGAACATAAGTATTTTAAATTCTTAATAACTAATTTACTATCTGATAAAATAAAATTAATACTCAAAGAGCTTAAGGGCAATGTTCACGATCGAAAAGTCTTAAGTTAACAACATGTTTTGTACATTCGACTGCACTGAAAATGCATTGAAAATAAATAAAAAATCATAATTCCTTTTAACAAATTTATCATGAAATGGTCCGATTTCATGGCTTATGCCCTTTGGTCCAAGCAACTAAGTGCAGTATTTGAGATCTAGAGGACTTAAGCCAAGATCTAAAGAGCTTAATTAAAACAAAAGGCTACAATAGACTTAAGTGCACAGAAAATGATTAAAAAATAATAACTCCTTATATTTCAATAATTTATTATTTTTTTCATGCTGTTAATAAGATGGTATGGCGAATTAGTACTAGTGCAAAAACGATAGATTTATAACGATTTTTTTAACATTTGACAAATCGGTATGAAAAGTATTGATTTCGGGACTGAATTGAATTAACCACTTCGATCAATACCATTTACCATTGACTCCAATAGCATTTTCTGCCTCATTTTGAAAAAAATAGGTTTAATAAGCGACTGCTCCATATAGCACACAATGCAATAGTGTAAACCCAAGTTTTGTCGCAAAATATGTCAAGTTGTTATTTTACTGAGGCTTCATTTTTGAAAACACCGAGAAATCGTTGCAACACTTCCATGGCAACACTTTTATAGAACACATTCACTCGTGAAGGGTAACATTCTTCTGCAATTGTATAATAATTCGACAAATATCAAGTACGTAGAACGATTATGTGGACCATACTCTTCCCGAAGTACACGTAGGGTATTAATAAAGTAACGTTCATTTTTCTAAAAATTTTCGAAAATCAACGAACGTTGTTGAATTGTGTATCTTGCTATGATGAATTGTCAGAGTATATTAATCACAAATGAGAGCTTTTGATATCTGTAACATTTTAAATATGACCATGATACTCGGTAAACAGTATTATAGTAAATCCGTTATTATATAATGAAAACAGTAATTTTTAAATGTAGATATGTAAAGGATTAGAAATGATCTGCTGGATGATATACCATACAAAGGATCTACCATTAGGGATGATGAAACTTTGACAACTCATCGCGGCTATATTTGTTTACCGACTTTTAACATGTCTTGTCAGTTATTTTCCGAAAGGTTTGCAATTAAATCATAGTTCGTTTCACGTTTGGAAATTGTCCAGTTTTATTACGCAAATTTGAGGTCCTCTCGCGCTACTCAACGAGCAATTCAGATCTAGAGCGTAGTATTCGTCGTGGTGGTCCTTCTGAATAGGCTATTGATCGAGTTATTAGAAAAATTGGAAGTGTGTTTACTCTCCACGATAGTGTGGTGCTTGTACGATAAAAATGCCAAAAATGTTAAGAATATTGCCGCCGTTCAAGCAAACGTGTAGCCGAAAATTACAACATTTCGGTTGCTCGCCGCTCGCAAGAGTTGAATGATGATAACTAGGCGAATTTTGAGGTTGGACTTAGGCTTGCATCCGTATAAGATGGTACTGGCATAAGAATTGAAGCCAATTGAATTTGCCGATTGGGCATTCGAAATGATGGAAGCCGACAGCGAATTTCATCGCAAATTGATGCGAATCTAATCCACACGTAATACATGAGACTCCTTTGCATCTGCAAAATAGTGGATTTAGGTATGGACCAATCAGCCGTTCATATCTTTTTAAAAATGAGGAAGGAGCCACCATTAACATCAATGCCGAGCACTATAAGGCAATGATGGAAGATTTTTTTTCCCGGAATTTGATGGAATCGATGCCGATTACCTTTATTCAATTTTCAACATATTCAACATTTCAACAGGATATTTCAACAGGATGGCGCACGACCGCATATTTCCCGAGTAAACATGGGCTTATTGCGATCCAAATTCGGGAACTCGTTAATTTCACGAAATGGTCCCATCGCTTGGTAGCCGAGATCATGCGATTTAACTCCTATAGATTATTTTCTCCGGGGACATGTGAAAACATAGGTTTATAGCAATAAACCCGAGACTATTGGCGACTTGGAAACTAACATTCGTCAAGCCATAGTCGTTATACAGCCCAAAATATGTGCCGAAATTGGCGCGAGCGGATCCGTGTCTGCAAAAAGAGTCGTGGTGGCTATTTGGTTGAAATCCTGTTCAAATCATAAATTGCATGTCTGAATCTCTTAAATAAAGCATATTCAGTAAAAAATGCCTTTAGCCTTTATATGATTGTTTTCAATGTATACCAATTTAATGCAAATGAATTTATTATATCATGAAGTATAACAAATTCGTTAATTTTGTATAAATAGAATTTATAAATAAATATGAACTCGAAAGGATTTACCACTAAACACCAAATCACTTTATTTAACTTTTCGATGCGCATTTCGCTAACCATGTTAGCATCATCAAGAGATGATTCAATCTCAATAGAAGATTTGATAAGCTAATATACTACAACTTACGAGGTGTGAAGAGAAAGTAATAAGAGTAGTGGGCTAGCGTTCGATCTGGGAACATTGTTAGGTTCCACTTTGGACGGTGACACGGTAACATATAATCCGTCTTTAGCACGAATTTGAATTACCTAGAATCACTTGGTGGTCCGTAGCAATTCTTTTGATGAACCAGATTTTTCTAGTGCGTTCGGAAAATGAATGGTAATAATTTCGAGCAACGGTGTATTATCAAGTTTTGTTTTAGACCTGGGACAGTGACACGGAAACTTTTTCAAAGCTTTAACATACTTATGGAAAAAGTTTTTTGTCAAGGTTCAAAAGTGTTGGCAGATCGAGCGTTATGCCATGACTTTATTTATAAACCTCGTGTCTATTATTTATTCAATAGTTTTGCTCCAAAGTAGGAGATATAAATCACATTTATATTAAAACCTTCTAATTTAACTGGGATAATCACTTAATTAATTAGACAGTGGGTTTAATTAATTAATGTAAGCGACTTTTGTAGTCTGATGCAAAAAAAGGAAAACACGCTGCAGTGAAAGGAAGAATAGGACGTTTTAAATCCAATTGGTTATTTTTTATTTCATTTTTGAGGCGCCAATACTGATTAATCGATTTGCTTCATATTTTGACGACTAATTCTGATCTCGAACGGGTTTGGCTAGGCAATTTATTACATCAGATATTAACCGAGGAAATTTAATTCGATTTGCCAGCATTTGCTCGCTAACTAAACTCAATTAAATTTAATGCAAAACTAGATTCTCGGAAAGGTAAAAATTATGCTACAATGAAGTTCAGATGAGTTATTAAAAATATATGTTTAATATTAAAAATGTCACTTAACTTTAAACAAAAGTTTGATGAGCAATGCAGCAAGTGTTTGCTTAAGAAAATATGTAATAAGATGAACAAGGAAATGCTTATAAAATTGATATGCATAGGATTTCTTTTTGTTATTTTTCACACTTTATTTCAATACCACATTCGTCGTCTCTACACGTGGCAATCCGTCTCCCCTCAGCAACTACAGAAAAAAAATTGATTATATTTTGATAAGGTCTCAATGGCGATCGTCAATACAGAATGCTAAAACCTTTCCCAGAGCTGAATGTGGAAGTGACGATCAACTACACTATTTCAGGTTTCACTTAAAATTGAAAGTATCACCCAAAAAATTCATTCACAGGAAGCTACTAATTAGCATTCTTGGGTATTTCAAGAAAAGCATCGCAAAAAACTGGAACTCGTTCCACTGTCTAAGGGTATGCCATCTTCCGACTGTTGGCATTGGACACGCACCATTATTACTGAGTGCGTAAATGAAACAAACAAAACTCAAACATAAAGTTTTAAAATACCAAAATTATATGACTGATATCACTCTTGACTTTATGGAAAAAGGGCGCACACTAAAAAAATGGGTATAGGATCAGAGGAACATGGTGTTAAATACGAGGGTTGTTATTTACGTATCGGAAATTGGCAACAATGATGTTGCTAATACATCGTTGCTCACACAATACAATACAATACAATCTGACAAATACATCGTAAAGTTTGATATTGTTGACTGTATACGAACTCAAAAGGTTTTGTCATGCGGGCGCTATTTGTGTTGTTTAGTGACTTGAAAATTCTATCTCAGTCAAAAAATGGAATTAACTCGTGAGCATTTTCGTGCGATGATTTACTACGACTTTCGATGTGAAGTATGAAGTATGAAGTATGAAGTGTCATCTAAGTCCACTGTATATCACTGGTTTAGTGAATTTAATCGAGGCTGTCGTTCGCTCATCGACGAATTTAAAGGAAGTCGTCCAAAATCGGTTGTTGTGCCAGAAAACATCGATACTGTGCGGGAACTGATAAAGCAAGATCTTCATGTGACATACCGTAAGATCAAGGCATCCCTGGGCATTAGTATGACAAGTATACACAAGATTATACATGAACAATTAGCCGTGAAAAAGATTTGTGCATATTGGATTCTGCATAATTTGACAATCGCTCAAAAAAAGGCTCGTGTCGATGGGTGTAAATAAATGCTCAAAAAATACAATCGTGGTGCATCAAAAGCCATATATAGGTGACAAATCTCGGATCTATGCGTATGAGCCTGAAAGTAAACAGCAGTCGACTGTATGAGTCTTTCAAAATGAGCTAAATCCAACAAAAGTTGTTCACTTCGAAGCAAATGGTCATCTGTTTTTTTTTTGGGATAAATGGGCATGTGGCTATAGTGCCACTAAAGAATCGTAGCACGGTCAATTTTGAATAGTGTACAACCATTTATTTCCCAGCAGTTTTTGAAGAAATAAGAAAAAACAACCAGTGACGCAGGATCATTCTTCACCATGACAACGCAAGCGCTCATACATCAGACTGAACAACCCCATATTTGACCGGTCAAAACATCGAATTGATGGATTATCCGCGTACAGTCCTGATTTGGCATCCAATAATTTATTTTTGTTCCCGTCTGTTAAGAATAAACTATGTGGATTTTCGAAGTGATTGATGCGTTCAAAATGCATGTATTTGATATACCTCAATGGGAATGGAAAAAGTGCTATAAAAATTGGTTCAAACGTATGCAAAATTGTATTGATCATCGCGGAGGACATTTTGAAAAACAATAAAAACCATATTTAATATGATAAATATTGTTTTTTATATATTATTCCGGATACATAAATATCAACCCTCGTAGTCGTCGCTAAATCGAGAAAGCTTTCAGAAGAGATATAAATGATCACGTCAAAAAAACTTGGCGAGAACTTCAGTCGCATGCTAATTCAAACAACATCCTGTGAAGCTGTGAAGAAACTAACAGGAAAGTATACACCACTAATACTACTAGAGAATTCACAAGGCGAAGAAATATGAGATATCGATGGTATTTTAACCGAATGGAAACACTGTTGTAGCAAACTCTTCCAAGATGCACCAGCCGTGAGACAACCAGCATACATAATTTAGAAATACGTGAACCTAATATTTTTTAAAACAGAAATTCAACATGCTACAAGAATTCTAAAAATGATAAGGCCCCAAATTTAGATGGAGTCACCGAAGAAGTAATTAAATCAATTGGTGAAGTAGGACTAAACATGAACAACATCTGGCAGAACGTGTGGAACATCCTACTCAATATTTATATCTACTTCAGATTGGTAGATCTCAATATTTATATTTCTACACAAAAAAGGGGTCTAGAGAGAAATCCAAAAATTACGCTCATATTCCACGTACAAATAAACCCTTCACACCATCAACGGACGTTTAAAATCCTACTTATCATAGCAGATTCCCCCAAAATAGGCTGGATTCGCTGCAGGGAGAAGTATATATGTATAACATATATTCAACATTCGATAAATAATCGAAAAAGCCAGACAGGTCAACCATCCACTATACCTCTGTTTCCTTGATTATCGGAAGGCGTTTGACAGCCTGAAATGGGAGAAATTATGGCAAATTCTGCAGGAAATGGGAGTATCAGATCACCTGATTGGCATAATTTGTCATCTATATGAAAAACATAGAGCAGTGGTGAAAATTAATGATCGAACATTCGATAAGTTTTGTGTCAATAAAGGAACCATACAGGGGTGCATCTTATTGCCAATTCTAAATTATTCTAAATTCTATTCTATTATTATTCAAAATTTATAGTGAATATAAAATAGCCCTCGCGGCCCCCGGGGATTGGACGGGTGGATCAGTACTGGCGGCATAAAAATAACTTAACTACAACTATAACTTAACTTAAAATATGCCGATTACACTACACTTCTTGCGACAGGAACTGACCTCAATTATCAACAAA
Organism: Cosmopolites sordidus; assembly: GCA_031761425.1. Lineage (NCBI taxonomy): Eukaryota > Metazoa > Arthropoda > Insecta > Coleoptera > Curculionidae > Cosmopolites > Cosmopolites sordidus. Next base: position 77,272 of record JARFXV010002301.1, read on the forward strand.
ATAACGGATGGAAGCAGTTTTTACGGTCTAGAACTAAATGAGAGAACGAAAATATTGAGTATCGACCATCAAAACAACATGCCCAACATCAGTCAAATAGGCCAATTTAAGGTAATAAGCCAATTCGTCTATCTTGAGGCTGTAACATCGAACGAAGGTGGTAACACTCATGAGGCCAGAAGAAGATTTGAAATGGTAAGAAATACAATGTGAAATTTGCAGAAGATATGGAGGGATATGGATATAATACAGAACACAAAGAAACAGATAAGAAAGATGCACCAGCCGTGATACAACCAGTATACATAATTTAGAAACTAGTGAACCTAATATTTTAAAAACAGAGATACAAACAAGTTTGGATGGAGTCACCGAAGAAATAATTAAAGCAATTGGTAAAGTAGTAGAACACAAAGAAACAGATAAGTAAAAACGTTAGTTTTTCCAGTATTGCTACATCCCGCTGAAACATGGACCATAAAAAAACAAAACCTCAAGCGTATTGATTATTATAAACTTTGGTGCTGATGACGGCTCGTTCGCATTTCGTGGACGACAAGCAAACTCATCCGTTATTTAATAAATTAATGAACCCGGAAGGCTATGCCAGTTGTATATGAACAAGTATTGAGATTTTTCGGCCACATTGAACGCATATCGTTTCTTAAAAAGCATACGTATCTTTCAGAATTTAACGTTCCTTCATAAATTATGGGTCCAATAACTCGGATTGCCAAAATACCGCACCACATGTTAAATCCAAAACGGTGTTGATGACTCGATGTTCGAACACAATTTTCATTTTGTTTTGACCAATAATGACGATTTTTTCTGTTGAAGGTACCATTGTTACAAAAATAACTTTCGTTCGTCCAGAGGAAAATGACGATTTTCATAGCATTGTCTAGTAAATCATGGGCAAAAAGTTATTCTACGCTCGTAATCGCCCGGAAGCAAAGTATGATAGCTTCGGAATTTATAAGGACGGTATCCTTCTTAACTAAACATTCTTTGTGCGACTGATTTAGGAACAGCATGTTCCTTTTCAATACTACGAAGTCTTACAGTATCATCTTCTTCTACAGCAAGCAAAACGGTCATTACCTATTGAGGGTTAATTTTTTATGCGATGTAACACTGTTTTGATAAACGCACCATGTTCCCTTAAATCTTTGAAAAATGGACCGATTGGATTGATGCCGTTCGGGATATTTTTGAAATATTGCATCTCGACCAGCCTACAATTCTTATGACTCGATATAATAGCAAATCACATCAAATTTTTCTTCGTTAGAATAATATTCCATTATCTTAAGTATAATTAAAAAAGTTAAAACTAACAGACCATCAAATGTCACATCTAAATAAATTATTCAAAGAATTGCAAATTAATACAAATGTCATCCCCAGTGGCGGCTCGTGGGTTTTTAAAGCGGGAGGACGTAGAAGAAAATAGTGCTGCTGATTTTTTTTTTGCTATTATTACATTTTTTATGAATTTGACTCAAACTCAACATGGGCCTGGGACGACGGTCAGTTTTTAATTCAACTTTCTCCTCCAAACTTAAATTAGTTATTATTAACTGTTTTAAATCAAACACCTTCATGTTTGAAATTAAAAGTTGATTATTTTTATTTCAAAAGTACCACTCAGTGTTAACATAATGTATAGCAAATTCCAAATCCAGTGGCGGCTCGTGGGTTTTTAAAGTAAGAGGGCGTAGAAGAAAATAGTGCTGCTGAAGATTTTTTGCTTTCCCCTTCCTCCTTTTTACTTTTCGTGCTATTGAAACCCTTTACAGGAGGTGAACCAGGAAAATGAGTTAAAGGAAAGAAACTGAACGGAAATAAAATATGGTGTTTTGCTCTGCAAAATTGTTTACTCTGATAAATGCTGGAGGGGTGACGCCTTATTATATATTATTGCCATCCCTTAGTCAGAAATGTGTAATAAGTATTAAGTGTGACATGTTCAGTGAGGTGCAACTTTTTTCTAATTTAATCATCTCTGTATCTCTAATAATTTCCGAGATCCCTGTAGAGTGCATTATCATCTGGGACACCCTGTATGTGACGTGTTTCGAAAAGGAAAATATTCTATTGTAAAAGTCGCCTTATACACACATCTCTATCGATTACTTTTTCAGGGATTATCGAGACGCAAGAGTGATGATTAATGGATTTACTTCACGTTTGGATTACTAACACTGATCTCGAATGTGTTTGGTCAGGTAATTTATAATGTCAGATACTAACAGAGGATATTTTAAAAATTAATTTGTCAGAATTTGTTTTCTAACTATGCTAAATGTTTACGATGAACGTTTTGGTGTAGAAAATGATAAATGATGTAAAGTTAAAAGTGGTACAAATAACTATGTTGACTAACATAGAAATGTAAACACCATAAATTATTAATGAAATTGTATTAATTCATGGTATAAATAAATATATTTATGTTAAAAAATAATCAATGATCAAAATTTTCATCAGTGAATTCAACCAATGAACCAGTCAGTAACGGTTGCTAATATTTTGCTCCATCTTGGAGCACACTCGTTAGGTACTGCTTGACTTAGTTAGGTATTCATCGAATGAGATGATTGATTTGAACTTCGAGGTATTTCATTCCAGGTTACTTGTACCTTGTATCTTATGGTTTCTAGTGCGTGACAGTGACTGAGTGAGACATCGAAAGTTCTTTGTGATCAAAGTAAAATATATACTTCAAATAATTCTATACAAGGGTGGGCAGTCAGGTTACCTTGAACGAGTGATGAGTAGTCAAGTGATCTACGACAAGGCGATTGCTCTCCATATAATAATCTTTAGATTACAATAAGATTTCCAGTCGAAGACCGAAACCAGTGCTTCTTAAACTTTTATCATTCATGACTACAATTTTCATCCGGAGATTTTTCGCGACCCCATGTATAAAATATGAAATAAACAATACAAATAAATACATACACCATTTTGTTTTTTGTTGAACAATATACATATAAAAATAGTACTTATATTATTTCTCAAAATAAAAGTTATAAGATTTTTTTTTCTTTATTTGGGGTTTTCGCCACGATTTAAAACTCAAAAAATATTAAAAATATCTGTTCTTATGTAAATAATGAATCACTGGGTAAAAACAAAAAACCAAACGGAGACAAATTTCTCATTCATGTTTTTTTGTAATAAATTTGCCGTGTAAAAAAAATATACAAACTTAACCTCTTACGTTACTTACGTTAACGTTTCGGGATGTATTAAAGTGTCTTTAATATTAAAACAAAACAACACATTAAATACTACAGTTTACAGGAAACCGACAAACACAGATAGGTATCTCAATTTCTTTTCCAATCATTCAAAATCAGTCGAAATAGGAGTAATTAAAAGTTTATATGACATAGCAAAACTTGTTTGTACCGACAGTGATACACTACAAAAAGATATAAATCACATCAAAGACATTTAAATAAAAAACAATTATCCAAAAAATATTATAGATAAATCGTTTAAAACTTTTGATACAAGACAAAACAGTTACTAATTACAATAATTTAATTAACCTCACAATTCCTTTTATCCGTGGTCTTTCTGATACAATTAAAAGAGTACGTTACTTACATAGACAACAACAAGGGATCCGAAAACGTTAAAAGTTTTTTTAGAAAATTTTTATATTTTTAAAATTTTGTTCGTTAGGCAAATTTATTACAGAATAGAATCACTGAGAAATTTGTTTCCATTTGGTTTTTTGTTTTTACCCAGTGATTATTTAAATAAGAACAAATATTTTTGATATTTTTTGAGTTTTAGATCGAAAAACCTAAAAAAAGAAAAATATATATGAACACGCCACAATCATTTAGACATTACTTATGTAATTCCATTTCAGAAATTGTGGGAAATTTTACAATTTATACAATGGCATAACATATATTATACTTTATCTGATCCAGGGGTCAGTCAAAGGTTTTTTTGTAAATTCAAGTTTCAAGTTTGAGTTACCCGATAGCTCAGGGAATTCCTTTTGAGCTTTATATGGCAGATGATTAATATCATCAATGTCGATTGAAAATGGTTTCTGAATCCAAGATAATTGTTTGAAATATTGTGTGTTTGTGAAATAACGTATAAACTGAAATTCAAGTGTTTCATTTCACTTTCGCGATCCAGTCATTTCACTTGGAGACCCCATTTGCGGTTACGACCCACAATTTAAAAACCACTATTCTAAACAATGACGCTGAATTAAAATTTTTCATTAAATACAACTACATTCAATTTTGCATTTCAAGAAGCGACACCACTCCAGGTGTTGGCGTCGGTGTTTAGACGTGAGAGGTGATACACAATGGGGTCAACAAGAAAAAAGCTAAAAATACCTTTATTCGGCAGTTAGCAGTTCAGGTTCTAGTTGGTTTTCCATATACTGTAAACCATTAGTTTACTACTTTTGTAGTAGAAAAACTCCCTATCAAAGCAACAAACCTAAGGTGGATATCCTGATCCCTAATCCATATAATGTCTGCTATTGTGCCTATTTGACGGAATAACAATTCTGATTTCCTTCAAGCTAATTTTAATTTTATTAAGCTGAAATAAGTTCTCCTATTCTGGGAAGACAAATTATCAAATACCAAATAATTGAAAATAAACAACGCTGTCAAAATGTGCATCCTTTTACATTTTTGATTTGCTTAACATTGAACATTTATTTTTTTAATATTCTGAAAATATACTCTCTTAAGTTGAATTAGTAGAATATTCACTAATCGAAATAGTAAGTATGAAAACAAGATCAAAATTAGTAATTTTGAATTGAATCTACTAACATTTTAATAAGGTTATAAGCTTTACTTTTTAATTGGTTGATTTCTACTAATTGAAAAACTGATGAGATCCAAGGTTACTACAGAATTAGAAGTTTTCAAGTGATTCAGTGGCGTCACCGAGGGAACAGGGAACAAGTTTCACGCGTGTATGTACATGTTTCATGTACTACTAAAACATTGTCCAGAGCTACGGCTCAAATAAATTGATTGTTTAAAGTAAGTAATAAAATGAAAATAAATAAAATTTCATAATTGCAGTATTGTAATTATATATAATTGTGTAATATAATTGTAATTTAATTCTTAAGATAATTTTACCTCAGTGCTTTTTTTCAATATCACTACTGACATAAATTTAAGGTTAGAAATTTTGTAAATAAATCAAATATTGGTATTTTTATATACTTATTTATAGGGTTTTATATTATTATAATTATAGCTAGGATTTTATATTAATTATTATTATTAATTTGATTGAATAGAAATAGGCAAAAAAATGTTGGCGGTTTATTTTACCATATGTGTGATAAATAACCTTCTAATTTTTTTAATAATTGAGCTAATTGTAATGAAAATTACACTAATATAATAACAATGATAAAAAAATAATAACACCCAATTAATTATATTATATTAATAAAATTTAATATAAATAAATTCAGACTAAAAATCTTGGATAGATAATACTAGAAGCTACAGTCGTGATTAGATTAGTAGAACTAGTCCTAGTATAGGTAAAATTTTTTTCATTTATCACAGCATTTATCACAGTAAACAATTTTTCTGAGCAAAACTTCATATATTTCCTCCTGTATAGGGGTCAATAGCATGAAAAGTAACAAGGAGAAAGGGGAAAGCTAAAAAATTCTTCAGCAGCACTATTTTCTTCTACGCCCTCCCACTTTAAAAACCCACGAGCCGCCACTGGATGTAACTAAGAATTTTTCCTGGTGTAGCAAAATTATCTTAGCTCTAAAAAATGTTTACTTACTGGAAGATAAATTTGTATTTGTGAATATGTTATTTAGCGAAGAATATTATACTTTTGTCGAAAAATTTTTTTTTCGTCCTATATTTTACATTATCTTAATTTTTTTTAGATCGATTTGGAATTTAAAGCTCTCTTTCCGAAAACTGCATACAATTTTCTATTTACATTTCCTACCAATTATATATACTAAAAAAAATTGACATATGCCAGGAAATATCGCCCGGCATTACAATGAACGAATCACGAAGTATTATAATACAGTTCATATTGATTTACAAATTACCATCATCATTATTGTTTTTTCTAATTTTTAATATTATTACTTCTCAAAATACCTAATATTTCTTTATTTTTTTTAGAATTATTTTACTTTATTATTATTATATTATCAGATGATTTTTGAGCTCTGCTTCTGCTTGTCGGGTTACTTTCAGTTTTTAATTCCGTCAAAACTCCTAAAGGTAAAGATAAAGGAAAAGGAAAAGGAAAACGAAAAGGAAAAGGAACAGGACGAGGAAGAGGAAGAGGAAGCGGAAGAGGAAGAGGAAGAGGAAGAGGAAGAGGAAGAGGAAGAGGAAGAGGAAGAGGAAGAGGAAGAGGAAGAGGAAGAGGAAGCGGAAGAGGAAGAGGAAGAGGAAGAGGAAGAGGAAGAGGAAGAGGAAGAGGAAGAGGAAGAGGAAGAGGAAGAGGAAGAGGAAGAGGAAGAGGAAGAGGAAGAGGAAGAGATAGAGGAAGAGGAAGAGGAAGAGGAAGAGGAAGAGGAAGAGGAAGAGGAAGAGGAAGAGGAAGAGGAAGAGGAAGAGGAAGAGGAAGAGGAAGAGGAAGAGGAAGAGGAAGAGGAAGAGGAAGAGGAAGAGGAAGAGGAAGAGGAAGAGGAAGAGGAAGAGGAAGAGGAAGAGGAAGAGGAAGAGGAAGAGGAAGAGGAAGAGGAAGAGGAAGAGGAAGAGGAAGAGGAAGAGGAAGAGGAAGAGGAAGAGGAAGAGCGTGAGCAGTTTTGATCTACTATACAAGATATTCTATGTTTTCAATTTTAAATACCCCGCCAGTTTTTGCAATTTTTATTATTTTATAGACTTTTATATCTACGACATGGAAATAAACCCATACAGCATTATGTCTTCTGTGCATGTTAATAGTGGCAATATCAACACCAATGAACCAGAAAACGACAACGATGATATTGAGTCCGAATAACGAAAAAAAATAATAGGGCTCTTAGCATTTGGATAACATTTTATTTTAATACTTACATAAATAACGTTTTTGTTTTGATTTAATTGATTTTTTTGATTAATTTAATTAATTAATTTAATTTAATAAAATGCATAACATTTTTCAGAAAAATTTTCGACGAACAATCTGCTTGTCATGTTGAGTAATTTCATTATATTTAATTCTTATACTTATCGATGTATTGCATTTTTACGGTTTTAATAAATGAAAATTTTATTTGTTTATTAAAAGGATTTTTACTTTTTGATTTGTAGAAAATTTACTTTTTTAATTAGTAGATTTTTCACTATTTCATTAGTCAAAAAATCACATTTTCATTTGCAAAATTTCATTTTTCTATTTGTTAAAAAATCACTAATTTAAAATGTGACAAGTTTCACTAATTGAAAAAGTGGATAACTACTATTTACTAGTCGTATACATTGGACATTTATAAATAATAAATAAGAATTCAATTTTAGAAAGTACTGTGTTACAAGATTAACGAACATATTATTGTTCATTTTAATGAACCAGAAACCAGCACATACCCTAAACAACGAGTTAAGTCCATAACAAGTAACGGTTGGTTTTGTTATTAGTTATGGGTACTAAAAAGTATATATTAAAGTAGCCTGAAAAGTTTCCAGCCTAATACAGAAACAAGTAATATTTTTGTTAAATTCAGTTTTAGTTTTTAACATACTCTTCTTGAAATTCTATACACTTTTCCCAGCGATGCTTCTATCTCTTTAATTTGCCCAAATAGTAGTTGACATCTTATTCTATAAAATAATGGTTTACGAGTGTGATGACCTCCTCATTCGAAGAAAATCTTTATCTTCCGAGCGAAACTTTGAGCTTATGAAAGGGGAAAAAAAAATACTGGAGGCCAGATCTGGTGAATACGGTTGGTAGTCAATCAATTCGAATCTCAATTCGTGAATTTTTGCCAAGGTCACCGCTGAAGTATGAGAGTTGTTTTGGTGGAACAAAACCTTCAATTCTTCAAATACGGGCGTTTTTCCGCAATTTCTGCCTTCAGTTTGTTATGTAATGATGCGTAGTATGCCCCTGTTATTGTTTTTCCTTTTTTAAGATAGTCGATTGACACAAGCTTATGGCTATCCGAAAAAACAGCCACCATCACTTTTCCGGCCGATGGAACAGTCTTCGCCTTTTTCGGAGTCAAAAGTACCATCTACAATTATTAATCGACGCAAAAACTCCGACTTATTTCGCTTAAACTGCTTTAATAGGGCTTCATAAATGTTGATTTGAATGCGTTTTTGGTCCTGAGTAAGTAATCGCGGCACCCAACATTCGATTAGTTTCTTCATTTCCAAATTTTCAGTCAATATATGACAAATACGTTCTTTCGAGATGCCCATAGCCACTGCTATCCCTCTAACTATAATTCGACGGTTGCCTAACACCAATTGGTGAACTTTTTCAATGTTATCGATACTGGTTGCACTTTTTGACAGTCCTGAACGTTCATCGTTAATCAAGCTGGTACGAACACAAACAACGATTCACATAAATGACTGTTAAACAATAACTGACCATCTAATATGGCTAAAATTTTCAACGTTATCTTTCAACGCATGCGCAATTATATTACGAGGGTTCCGGAATTGGCAACAATGATGTTGCTAGGCGCCATCTGACATATAAATCATAAAGTTTTACATTGTTGACTGTATACGTACTCAGAACATTTTGTCATACGGACGCTATTTATGTTGTTTAATGACTTGAAAATTTCATCTCAGTTAAAAAATGGAATTAACTCGTGAGCATTTTCGTGCAATGATTTACTACGATTTTTGATGTGGATTATCTCAACAACAGTGCATCGCTCAACTCACTTCGACTCGACTCACTCACATCGGTCAACTCACTCACTTTTGATGCGTTCAAAATGCATGTTTTGGAGATACCTCAATCGGAAAGGAAAAAGTGCTATGAAAATTGATTCAAACGTATGCAAGCGCATATCGATTATCGCGCAGAATATTTTGAAAAACAATAAAACCATTTTCAATAATAAATATTTGTTTTTATTTATTATTCCGGATACATAAATAGCAACCCTCGTATATGGGTATTCACACTGGATCGCTCGGGTTCGCGTTTGTTTCTCAAAGCAAAATCGCCTAAAAATGGAAGAGCAAACTGTGCCGTTCTATATTAGACAATTTAAAAAGCATAACAAAGCCACAAATGCTATTAATGCTGTTTTTCCTTGTGCAGCACCAGCAGAACATCTAAGCGTTGATTTAAAAAAAAAATAGAATTGTTTCGTCAATCCTCTTGACGATATAATATCTGAAAGATGTACTGAGCTTGATAAGTGGGCTGAAATTGAAGCTGATCCCAAACAAACCATCTAGAAATTAGCCACAAAGATTAAAACTTCATTGTCCACAATAGACAATAGGACCGTATTTAAAACAACTGAATAAAGTGCAAAGAGAAGGAATGTATCATACTTGCAACATATAATCATCTGCAGTACACTTTTGTCCAGGTTAGACAGAGATCACTTTATTCAACAAGTTGTTACTGGAGATGAGGAGTAGATTTTATACAGCATTACACATAAAAAAACAATTGCCAACAGCAGAATCCTTCAAAAACAGGTCTTCATCTTCACTATTATTCAGTCAATTATTCACTATTTGGTTCTGAATCCCAATGAAACCATAACTGCTGAATATTATTGTGCTCATCATGACTGATTAAACATACATTAACATGGTTTGATAGATTAAACAAAAACGTCCAAGATTGAACGTCCAGAATCCAAGAATCCAATCCACGAAAAAATTAAAGAGTTAGGCTTCCTCATCACCGGTATTCTCCATAAAAAAATTTCTATTGCAACAGCTATCAAAATTGCAAAATTGATTGGAAAGTACTTTCTCATCTTTCTCCCAGATGGTGCACCGTCAAATCTATGGATTATTTTCTTCGTTGAAAAAAATCCTACGACAGCTAACGGGTCTTTTAAATTGCACAGGTTGTTTAATTCTGGTATAAAACACAGATGGCGTAATTGTAACTTTACACAGCTGTAATTTTTTAACATTACACAGATGTAAATTTACCTATGTCTAGTTACATTTCAGAAATGTAATACTTATATGACATTTATAAAAATTGAGTCGTACACAATACAACAACGCGTTAAACTTACTAAATTATTTTATGAAAATGGGCTTTCAGTAAAAAATGTTTTTAGACAATGATGTGATATTTACGATTTGCACAATCGCCCATTTGAAAGCACTATCAATCGAATTGTTCAAGAATTTCAAGAAACTGGTTCTATGGAAGATAAAAGAACATCAATATATAGCCGTAGAGGTCGTTCACAAAAGCATATTGAGCAAAGCAGTGTTACTGAAGACCCAGAAGTCTCCATTACGTTCACAATAATTTGGACACAGTGAATCTACAACATGCCGTATTTTACGAAAGGAATTAGCTCTATTAATAAACAAAATTGTCGTATTTAGGGTGAGGAAAATCCACGATTGATTCATGAGAAACCTTTACATCCTAAACGACTCATTGTTTGGTGTGCATTATGATCATTTGGTATGCATTATGGTCAGGGGTGTAGTTGAGCAGTATTTCTTTCAGAATGCTGCTGGTGAAGCTGTAACTGTGAATGGTGTTCGATATCGTGAGATAACAATTGGATTTTTGTGGGATGAATTAAATAATATTGATGGAGGATAATATGTGGCTCCAACAGGATGGCTCTACACCTTTTTCTAATTTTTACTTCACCTTTGCTAATGAAACAATTGACTTATCAAGAGAAACATTTCCTGGACAAGCTTTTGCAAGAAACGGTGATGTTAATTGCTATTAAGATTGCTAGTGATTTTATACCGTCAATGTTCCTTGTGGTCACGTGAACAGCCAGGTCTATAAGAACAATCCACAATTGATTTCTGCACTAAAAGATGAAATTTTTCAAGTCATTGGTGAAATAGAGCCACGGTTATGCCAAAATATCATCCAAAAATGTTGATAAAAGAGTGGATGTATGTGGAGCTGCAAGAGGTGGTCATTTGGCAGATATTGTTCTTCATGTTTTATGAATTATTCAAGAATTTAAAAAACCGTTCAATTTGAAAGATCCTTTATAATAATTGCACTCAAAGAATATTTTACTTCAAAATCACCCTCATTCTATAAAAATATAATAGATAAAATAACATTTTGTAGCAGTATCAAAACGACATTTCTTATGAGCACAACTAATAAGAACGCAAATATGTTTATAAAAACTTACAATAACACAAGACCAATATAGCTCATTCAGAGAAATAATGGTTGCACATCATAAATCTAGATAAATCTATTACCAATTTAAATCTATAGGAAAGAAAAAATAATTTAAAGTTCGAAGCACACCTTCTTTCTCTAATTCTATAAGAATAGGATAAAAATACGTTGAGCCGGTGGATCATATTCTGTGAATTTTCTGTCAAGATAACATTTACGTTTGTGGTTCTGGACAGTGTCGCTGGCCTAACACAACTATCTTCGCCGAATCTGACATTTTCATGTTCTGATCGTTTTTGAGTTTTGCCTTCAAACGCTTTGAATTATTTTTACTCTATTCTTTGTTGCTTTAGCAATTTTCTGATTCTGTTTTTGTGAGTTCTGTAGTAAAAAATCTGCGATTATAATTGCAAAACAGCCAGAACCGTTAAGCAATCGGTGTAAACAATTTGTCTCGTCACTTATCAGTTATTTTCAACAGGAACGAGATAATGGAGCTCCTCTTTTGCCTTTAAGTACTGTGAGAGAGATATGTATTAATAACTTAGTAGGTCCCATGGTTAATTGGAGTTTTTTTAGCGAGTTTCAGCTCCACTAAATATTAGTATTGGTACAGTTACGAAAAAGTTGAAGAATAACGAAATCTTAAAAAATCGTCTACATTCAAAACGAGTAATTAATCTAGATCACCTTGTCTTCTCATCAGATGTATTGTTCTTCATGCTTGGAACAAGAATGGCTTGATTCCAGAGGCCGAATTAGTCTTATAAAACAAAAATTAATCAAGATAACTTTCTGCTTTGGTTTGAAAACCCGCTATTGAAAATCTTCGAGGAGCCATCAGTTATTGTCATGGATAATGCACCATATCACAGTACACTGATGAATTAACCTCCAACTAGTGCATGGACAAAATAAAAAATTGCAAAATGGCTGACGAAGCATATCTTCCTTTTGAAAACACCACGCTGCAAATCGTTGAAAGTCAAATTGAACAGCTATTCAGATGCTAAAAGTAGTTTTAGTGATAGTGAATAATTAAACTTCTAAATGAAAAACCGCTATGTCTACAAGCAGAAGTTTCGAAACAGATTTTTGGTTAAAACTTTTGAAGAAAAAACACTTTTCGTGTTACTTTTTCATTTACAGTTTTTTCGAACATACAAAAGCAAAAGTATGGGTATTTTGGTGTTTATGTGACAACATTGTAACGTGAGTGCGTCATAGATTTTGATGACGTACAAGCATTATTTCCCTGAATGAGCTATATCTACTTTATTAGAGGAGTACAAAAGGCACAATATGTCCAAAAGTATGTATTACTGCATTGGAGGATGTATGCCACCTCTTAGAAAAATTAACTAAATTGTATATAAATATAAAGATATATAAGTAGACACTGTTCAACGCAGCCTCGTAAGGTTCGTTGATGATATTATTGTTCAGCGTCGATTGATTTGAATTAGAACATGATCAATGGACTGGATGGCAGATCTTAAGAAATTGGACTTAAAATCAATAAAAAAATAAATAATACATAGCAACACGGAACAAGTTAACACATCCTCTTAAAAGATATACATTTAGAAGTCACGGCAGCTGTACTTAGGCCAAAAGTAACAATAACAACTGCTATATATAGAATGGTAGATGAATCAGATAAAGTCAATAGTTGGTGCGCTTTTGGGAAAGATAAGCTGTATATTAAAAGTAGATAATTTCAATTAATAAAAAGTCAAGATTTATAATCGGAATACTGTAGGTTTTACTAAACATATGATGAAGATGGTGCACAGACAGAGTGTAATATATCCATTATAAAATATTGATTTATATTTTGCATGGGGTTTTGGAAAAATGAGGATAAAACGAATGGTATATTCGATAATACATCAAACACTGCATCATCGCTTTTAAGCCCCTACATTTGATGATAACTGGGTAATGTATAACTTGAACAGTAGTTGGTGATGAACTCGCTAGTAATCGCCAGTGTGGAGGCTAATAACGTAAGTTAAGTTAAAACATAAATTAATTATCTGCGTTTAAAAACATATTTATTATCACGATTGTTAACTTTAGAGTTAGTATTATTATGTTCAACCAAAATGTTCAGTGAATCAACTTGTGCAATAAATTTTAGCGGAGTTAGAGAACAAACTGACAGATAAATTAAATTTTCTCAGTAAATATCTGACATAATAAATTGCCTGACCATACCCATTCGGGATCAATGTTAGTAATCTAAACGTAAAGTAAATCGATTAATCATCACTCGCGCGCCTCGATAATCGCCTAAAAAGTAATCGATATGAATTTAAGTGTACATAATGACCTTTTTACAGTTTAGATTTTCCCTGTAAGAGTACAAGACAGAGGCGAATTACATTAGATAATAAAAGCTTGGTTTAATTAATTCTTATAGATTATTATCCTTGCAAAGTTGGCATATTGACTGCTGATTAATTTATCTAATTAAAAATATTTTCAAAGAAGCTGTTATGTTATTATCTTCTAATCTTAGAACGAATATATATATATATATATATATATATATATATATATATATATATATATATATATATATATATATATATATATATATATATAGCTTCCTAAAGCTCCAACCTTTCGTCAACGTCGCAGGAAGTGGACAACGGCTGAACCCGAACGTTAATTTCGGGAAGAGACGGCTAACAGGGCTCTGGCAGAAAAAAAACAGGTTGCGTCTGCAGTGGCAACCACCGGCAACCTGGTCGGCGTGTATGCCGCGGGTGCGGCTGAACACTACGCTCCAGGAACTAACAATCCTTGGCTCTAAACTCCCAGTGGACACATGGACATATACACTAGACCCATAAGCTTATAAGCAATTATGACTCGTGCAAGTAATAACAATAATACCCAGGCGGTAACCAATTCACTCGTTGACAGACGGCAACCAGGTGCTCGGATTCTGGGGAACTTGAACTTTCACGATTTCAAAACAAGTCGGAGCATTTCGGCAAATTTCAACACAAAACTCCTACATACATTGGCACCTTCAACATCAACACGCTAATCCAACCAGGAAAAGTTCACAACCTAACCTCAGAACTTAACAGACAAAATATACTTGTGCTTGCCTTACAAGAAACACGCATCACATATGAGGACACGGTGGACTACGGGACTATCGTATATTCAAAAGCAGGGCAGACAAACGGGTCGCCAGGGGTGCTCCGCTTCTGGGCATGGCCTTTGTGGTACACAAAGGGATAGTTAACTCTATTAAGGAAATCACCCCCATAAACAATAGATTAATGACAATGCGCATACAGTGCGCCAATAAAAAATACACCATGATCAACGTACATGCCCCCACAAACGGGGACAACAAGAAAAACCCCAAGTCTACAGAGAACTTCTGGGTAACACTAGAAAAGATAATGGTAAAGGTCCCAAAGTATGACATCAAAATTTTACTGGGCGACTTTAACGCACAAATCGGTAGGGAAAAATTTCATCAGAAAACCGTAGGTAAATTCCGTGGTCACAAATGCACCAACAAGAACGATATAAGACTCATCGAACTATGCCAACAGATTAACCTGAGGATCATGTCAACATCCCTCAGAAAATCTCCACGAAAACAGAAGACATGGAGATCACATATTCAATAGATTGGTGAATTCCATATAGACCACGTTGTGATCTCATACCCACAACAAAGAGAGATCCATGATGTTCAAGTTCGCAGGAGCGCAAACATCGACTCAGACCACTATCTAATACGAATCAAAGTCAAGTTCACCCCAAGAAGAATTCATCAGAAAAAGGCACACCTACAGAAATTCGGCACGAAAAAGATCAAGGAATCCAACATAACAGAGGAATGGGAAAAGGAACATGCAGAAACAAGGGAAAAATTCCACAAAAAAATACACAAAAAGCACAGGAACTGATCTCATTGAAAAAGAACACAAAACACCTTTGGTGGGATTCAAAATGCGAAAGTGCATTGCCGCGACACAAACGAGCATTTCAGGAGTACAACAGTAAAAAATCCCCAGAAAGCCAACAGCTTTTTAACGAGACTAGAAAACAGACCGCAAAAGTTATCAGACAAACTAAGAGGAAGTACATGAAGGAACAACTAGAGGAGAATTTCTTTATAGAGGAGAATTTCCGCAATTATAACACGAGAGACTTTTATAGGACTTTCGCAAGACAAATCCGTGGGTACACACCACCAAATCTTTGTTTCAGAAAGCGAAATGGGAGATTGATGCTAACCAATCAGGAGAATTGTCAGGAGCTGGCACACTATTTCTCTGATCTCCTCAATTGCCCCGAACGCGACACAAATTTCCCCAAGGAAAATTGTATCTATACCTACTCAGAATCACCACCACCAACACAGGAAGTAAGCCACAGGCACATACAAAAAATGAGGATTAACAGGACATCCGGTGAAGATTGTATCACTGCGGAACTATTGAAAAACCTCGGACCAAACTCACTGCGGGAACTCACACAAATTATCACGAACATCTGGCAAACAGAAAAATTACCAGCTGAATGGAAATGTGCTTTTATACACCTGATTAAATCTAATAAATCTTAATCTCAGATTAAATCATCTCCTGATGCTGATATACATCTGCTGATAGCATGATGCTAATATGGTTAGCGAAACGTAAGTCGAGCAGTTCAAAAAAAGTGATTTGGTGTTTGGTGTTAGTAAATCTCTTCAAGTTTATCGATTACAGAAGATGAAGAGGGCATATGGTAAGACACACAATATCTACAATAAGAAATCCATATCCACACACACAAAAATAAGACACTACAACACAGTAATCAAACCAGAAGTACTATATGCAAGCGAGACACTTACACTCCACACAAAAAGCGGCATAAAAAACATACTAAAAGAGGAACGCAAAATTATGAGGAAAATTTTCGGCCCAAAACTAACAGAGGAAGGATACAGACTATATGTCAGGAAGACCACAGAGAGAATGTCCAACGTAGTGGCGGACATAAGAAAAATAAGGTTGAAATTCTATGCACATATCAGTAGATTCCCGCCGACAAGACTCACCAACAAAATTCTTACATACATACAAGGGGTCAAGTTAACAGTACCATGGATCGCACAAGTCAGAACTGATCTGGGAAGGGCACAAATGGACCCGACAGAGATTGAGGGCAGAAGCAAGTACAGAAACAAAATACATATGTGGAACGTGGCATCAGAGAGCGAAGTTTCAAGAAGATCGGGGACAAGGTGGACGGAAGAGAGAAAGATGATCCACGGAGAGAGGATGAGAGAGGTGTGGAAGATCAGAAAGAATACTCAAAAATGAGTCGGAATAATTATATATATATATATATATATATATCTAGATATATATATATATATATATATATATATATATATATATATATATATATATATATATATATATTATATATCTATATATATATATATATATATATATATATATATATATATATATATATATATATATATATATACATATATTTTAATTTATATTTCTTGTACTTAACAATAAATATTAATTTAGGGCATTAGATTTCTAATGTTTTTATGCAAATTAGCAAATAAGGTCATTATTATTCAATTGATTTTATAATGGCAGTAAAATGAAATATAAAATTTTTATTAGTAATTTTAGAATTTTCAGCAATATGAAAAGGGATTTATGTCTTAATAAAAATAAAAAATATGGACAATCTGAAACATAACCGAATTTCAAAAAGAAATGCTATGCAGTAAAATAAAAATGTGTGTATATATATATATATATATATATATATATATATATATATATATATATATATATATATATATATATATATTTATATATATATATATATATATATATATATATATATATATATATATATATATATATATATATATATATATATATATTTATATATATATATATATATATATATATATATATATATATATATATATATATATATATATATATATATATATATATTTATTATTTATGATTATTATTAACGAATGGGCCCTGGTGGACCACGCGAAGTACAATTAGAGGCGTTTGTTGTTGTAAGCCTTCCTTTGAGCCCATACTAATTTCATTCTTTTGCTATGAGCTTTTTTCCTTTCGTCAGACCAAGTTGTTCCAGTCGTTCCAGTCAGATACGTTAAAAATGAGATATCGTTTTATTTTTGGCTCGAAAATTGGTTTATTTTTCAATGTAGTTTCCTTTTAGCTCGATATACTTCGCCCAACGATTTTCAGCTTTTTTTGCGTTCCAAAAATAGGTGTTTCGGTTATGTCGATTTTTTCATAAAATTTGAGTTTATTTCCATAACAAAATAATTTACCATAATAAACAAAATATTGACCATCGTTAGCTATTACTGTTTCCCATATTTCTGTACCAAATGCATAGTAAAGCCTTCTTTCCATGTATATTGTGCACTAGTTGTGATGTTGAAGGCTGGCCTGGGTCTACTCATGATTTTTTGCGATTTGGGTCGTCAAAATAGATCTAGTTTTCATCACATGTTACAACTCAGTGCAAAAAAACCTTTTCTTTTTTTGCCTGGCATGTAATATTCCATCAGAGCGTTTTCGCATTTCAATCCCTTTCATTTAATTCATATGGAACCCATTTTCCTTCCTTCTGGATCTTTCCCAAGGCATGTAGACATTTAGAAATGATGGACTGGACAATATTCAATGCTTCTGCTAATTGTTTCAATGTTGAGTCTTCATCCAATAATGCTTGCATATCTGCGTCTTAAAACTGGATGGGGTGTATTGGAAGGTTTTTGTCTTTTGTATTAAAATCACCACTTTTAAAGCGTTTAAACCATCGTTCATAAGTTTTTTGGGTTAGACCCTGTTCACTATAAAATTCAACAAACAATCGTTAGCTTTCAGGAGGCGTTTTCTTCAAATGAAAGAAAGTTTTTAAACTTCCCCTGAAAACGTCGTTTTCTAGTAAGTAATTAGACATATTCAAAGCTATGACTACGTTTTTTGTACAATAGTAATTAATAAACAATAAATAACGAATTTTGATGGCGAATGTTTACCCTCCAAAACGCCATAGACATTGTTAGTTTATATCAACAAATGTATAAGTAACGCCATGTCTTAGCAAAATCGACATTATTAACTGAAACCCCCGACAGGTATATATGTGTATGTGTGTGTGTGTGTGTGTGTGTGTGTATGTATATATATATATATATATATATATATATATATATATATATATATATATATATATATATATCATCATCATCATCATCAGCCCGCATCGATCCACTGCAGGATGAAGGCCTCTTCAGCATGCTTCCAACCTTCACGGTCCTGGGCTTTCCTCTGCCACTCGGGTCCAATATACTTAACGATGTCATCAATCCATCGTGCTTTCGGTGTTCTTCGCGGACGTTTGCGATCAAGCGGTATCCACTCCAGGATTGCCTTGGTCCATCTGTCGTCCCATCGCCTCGCTATATGGCCTGCCCATCTCCATTTCAACTGTTTTACTCTTCCAATGATGTTACAGACTTTTGTTTGTTCCCTGATCCATGGGCAGGACTTTCTGTCTCGTCTGGTAATGCCAAGCATACATCTTTCCATTCCCCTCTGTGCCACCCGAAGTTTTTGAATTGATTGCGATGTGAGTGTCCAGGTTTCACTTCCGTATGTCATAACGGGTAGAACGCACTGATCGAATACTTTTCTTTTCAGGCAAAGTGGGAGTCTGCTCTTAAACACTATGTTGAGCCTACCAAATGCCTGCCAGCCACATTTAACACGCCGTTCCACCTCTCGGGCGGTATTCTCCTCCATGGAAATCCTCTGCCCAAGATATATAAAGCTGTCAACAATCTCTAAATCCCTTCCTAGAACTGAAATTCTTCTGTCCTGAGCGAAGTTATTGAACATAACCTGACTCTTTTTCAGGTTTATTTTCAAGCCAAATGGTTCGCCAGCCCTTTGCAGTTCTTGTATGCGTCTTTGCAGCTCCTCTGGGTCTTGTGAAATGAGAATAATATCATCTGCAAATCTAAGATGGTTTAAGTTTGCACCATTGATCTTTACACCATCCTGTTCCCAATCCAGTTTACGGAATACTTCTTCAAGGCCAGCCGAGAAAAGAATAGGCGGCCGAGAAAAGAATAGGCGATATTGCGTCACCCTGCCGTACACCTCGTTCTATATTAATTCCCACTTCAAGATCATCAAGGTGAATTGTGGCTGTAGCTCCATCATATATCGATCCTAATAGGTTTACATAGGTTCTCTCTACACCTTGGATAAGCAGTGCATCCATTATCGCATGCTTTGATATGGAATCAAATGCTTTTTCGTAGTCGATAAAAGCCAAGCACAGTGGCATGGTGTATTCGTTGTGCCTTTCTATGACCTGCTGTACAACCTGGATGTGATCCATTGTACTGAATCCACTTCTGAATCCTGCTTGTTCTCTTGGTTGTGCGTCATTCAGTTTTTTTAATATTCTTTTAGAAATTATCTTAGTGAAAACTTTGTACATCACTGATAGGAGGCTTATTGGACGGTAGTTCTTTAAATCTTCCTGTGCTCCTTTTTTATGTAAAAGGATCACTTCCGCATTTTTCCATAAGTCCGGTACTTTTTGTTCTTTGAGGCATTTTGAGTATAATTTTGCCAGTGTTTTATGTAACGTCCGACCACCAGCTTTTAGCATTTCGACAGTTACACTATCCTTTCCTGGAGCCTTGCCGTTCTTCATCAATTCTATAGCATTTGTTACTTCCTCCACTAGGATATCTGGCATTATATATTGTTTTTCCGTGGGTATTGCTGTCCCTGACTGGCTCTGATCTTCATATAACTGGGAATAAAACCTTCTGACAATCTCTAACATTTGGGTACGCGTCCTGCACACTGTGCCATCCTCACGCTTTAAAGCATGTATTTGCGTTCTTTTGTTTCTCAGCTTCTGTTTAGCTTTGTTAATTCCTTTGTTTTCTTCCAGGGTTTTTTGCACTAGCTGCATATTGAATCGGCGCGTGTCCTCTCTGATACGTTTTCTTATAGTTTTGCAGAGCTCAGTGTACTCGACCCTGCCAAAAGGACTGCCTGCATTTCTCATTGCTCGCCGTTTTTTCATTAAATCAATGGTCTCACTGGAGATTTTTGTTTGTTTGAGACATTTTTCCTCTGGTGCTATTGAAGCAGCCGTTTGAAGTACATTGTTGGCGATTTCTTCATATTGAACTGATATTTCCGCGTACTCTGGATCTTGTAACGCAGCAAACCGGTTTGACAAAGCAATCTCAAAATCGCTTCCTCTCTCCAGCAGTTTTCCAGAATCCACCTTGCCCTTCTTTGATCTTACCATTCTTTCGCGCTCTTTTCGACAGTCAATCCGAATCCTTGCTCGTACCATTCGGTGGTCACTTCCAACATTAAAATTGTTAAGGACAGTACAATTGGTAAATATTGTTTTATCGTTGGTCATGATGTAGTCAATTTCGCTTGTGAGCCCAGATGGACTTTTCCATGTCCATTTTCTGCTGATATTTTTCTTATAGAATGAATTCATAATATATAGTTCTTGTCCTTCAGCAAAATCAACTAATCTGTCACCTCTATTGTCTCGCTCACCAGTTCCATATGGGCCAGTTGCATTTTCGTCTGTTCTTGTTGTTCCAATTCTGGCATTAAAATCACCCATCAGGATTTTGTACCTACATTTCTCCTTGTATAAAAGCTGGGCCACATCATCATAAAATTCCTCAATTTCTATATATATATATATATATATATATATATATATATATATATATATATATATATATATATATATATATATATATATATATAGAATATATAATATATAATATATAATATATAATATATAATATATAATATATATATATATATATATATATATATATATATATATATATATATATATATATATATATATTACTCGTATTGGGTTTTTTCCGGGAGTACATCCGGTTGTCGGGTTGGTCCCTGTCGGGAGCTTGCAGACGTTTCGCCAAAATCTCATTTGGCATCTTCGGTGCTTAGGCAGTAAGCAACGTTTGCAAGCTCCCGACAGGGACCAACCCGACAACCGGATGTACTCCCGGAAAAAACCCAATACATGTTTTTCCATCCGTGAAACAGTACGCACAAACATATATATATATATATATATATATATATATATATATATATATATATATATATATATATATATATATTACATCCCGCTATCTTCCCGAGAGTCCTTACCTTTAAACTGGAAATGCCGTTAGGAGCCTTTATAATTTTAGTTACGGGGAAAAATATTTATGGGTTTTATGTTACTGATTTTGCGGAGTCCTTTTATAACACATCTAATAAGCGTCCAAAATATACAGAAAATCGTTGAAATTTCAGTTACCTAGCGTCCTGTTTGTATATTTTGCTTTTACTCAGTCGATTAGTGAGCGTCCAACAAGATTGCCACATTTAATTGTTAAGCTACTATATGTTTTCACAGTTAGACTGAGAGGGAATGTTTATTTCTTTGTCTCTAGCATAGAGTTACACAATGAAATAGTTTTTATGGTTTTTCTTGTTGAAATAGAATAGTTTGTAATTATCTATTCAATATTATTCATTAAAAATGAAAAAAGATGTAGGCGCCAATTCTAATTATTAGCCTAAAAAATGGATATTAGCTGGAAAATGAAGCGTTTCCAATCATGCATTTATAAGAATTATTATTTAAAACTAATTTGAGGATTACCAGGTGAAGTTGGAAAACGTAACAAAAACTTTAATTTTAGGCCAATTTTTATTCTGAAATACTTCTGGATAAAGAGTTTTTAATTCTTCCCACTCGTTTCTCTTTGGAGGGTGTTTGTTTTTTTATATGCTTTGCCAAAAATTTGGTGACAATATTTCTTTGTTCAATCGTCCATTTAACAAGCACTCGTTTGTTCTTTTTTGGGATAAATTTTTCTTTTTTCTCTGGTGTTCCAGAATGTTTTGGTACTAAACTTTCAGGCAAGGGCGACGGCGATGTATCACAATTATTTCCATTATGTATCATCAAATCTTCTTCCAAGTTCAAATTAATATCATTAAACGGTATTCCTTTAAATTGAGCAACTTGTCCTTTCTCCATTAAAATTAGAAGCTTCGATATTTTGGCGGTTTGATACACGTCATTTGGTAAACGGTAGTTATTTCTATATACTCCGATTGTGTGTCCCAAGAAGTTGGCCAACTGCTCTAAATCATTTTCCGACATATCAAATAATTGGGTAAGAGTGGCCAAATGTTTTCGTAGTCTGGTTGTTGTGATAGCAAATGCATTTTTTGCTCCACACGTTGTTGCATATTTTTGTAACACTTTATAACCATATACACATTTAGTTGATCATGGATTTCCAAACAAGAAGAGATTTTTTTCATTAACAAACTTTTTTCGGTAATTCAACAAAATTTTTATATGAGTTTGAATATTTGGGCTAAAGAGGACAGGAACGCCACGTCCTCTTTTGCCCCTTATTACAACCCTCTTGAACCTTTTCAGAAGGATCTTTTCGGTTGGTGATACCACTTCTGAAAATTCTTCATAATTTAGTGAAGAATTGTAGTTTTCTGAAATTTCATATATATCCAGTGTTAACCTTTGGAGTTCACCGGGACGTCTACGGTTTAATAGAATAACATGACAGAAAATTGTCTCCAAAACAAAAGCACTATGTACTCGCTTACACCAGCATTGTTATTAAGAGCTGTAATAATTGAATCAGCTTTCAAAATTAAAAATTCTCTTAACAATTCTAAGTCACTAGCAAGGGGAACGAGTGTCACCTTGTTCCATTTATTAATATTCAGGTCATTGGCAGCCTGGCTGGAAATCTCATATTGCCATTGTAATTCAATAACTTTTATTAAAGTTTTCAAATCTGCCTCTGCTTCAGCAGATATAACTGTTTCGGCAGTTTCCTTTCGTTTTAACGCAAAAATAATGGCTATTTCAGCGCACTGCTTTAAATACGTGCCCATATTCATTGCGTAGGTTGGAGAATCGAATTTATCCTTTTCTACATTATATCTTGCCACTGTCCTTGTGGTAGTTACTAGAGTGTCAAAATATTTAATGTTTCAAAGCATCAAAAATGCATTTAATAGTCGGCACTATTTTTCTGAGTTCGATTAGTAAGCGAGAAATGTCTCGCATTTTTCTAGATGCCACATTAATAAAACGTTTTTCTCTGTGAATTTTAATATATCTAGCTCCATACGCACAAATAATTGGGTCCATTTTTGCAACGAGAGAAATTTCATCGGCTCTCATTCTAGAAAACAGTGTCTCTTAAATTTTGCTCTACTCTTAAATTACCTAGTAATATATTTTGAGCAGTTGCTTTGTGATTTTTGCTCTTTGAATTAGTACATTTAATTCTATGCCTCCATAATAATTTTGCTGAAAAAAAACCGAGGCAATTATTGCAGGGCAAAAGATTTTTTGCTGAACGTAAACTTTGAACGGGTTTAGGGGCAACGTTACTATTTATAAAATTTCCTTTTTTTCTTAAAAGGTCCAATAGTCGTTTCCTTTCTCTACTACCAGGGGCGTTAGATAATATTTTCTGAACGTCGATTTCACACGAATGATTTCGTATAACATGTCTAGCAAAGTTCAAAACTGGAGTCTCGCAGTAAAAACAGAAATCCTTTTTTTTCTTCCATTGCGGACTTTACCATATTGTTTATAAATTCCAAAGTCGTTGGGACTCTTTTCTACTGTTGTAACCATTGGTTTATTAACTGAAGCCAAAGGTTCGGTATGTTTCACATCGACAATTTTGTCCTAAAACAATAACCAAATCTAGTACATTGTAATATTTGAACCATTTAACTTAAAACAAATAGTGCATTGTCATACGACTTATTTTTGGGCCACATTGTATTCATAAAATTACCTTTAAAAACCCCACAACTGAAATAAAAAAATTGCTGGTCCCACACTTCAATTCTAAATGAATTTGTTGCAACCTTTACTTTCTTACTGTATAAATAATATATCTAACAGACTTGGTTTTCATGTTTACATGCTTGTTACAAAGTTTTTCAAGTTCTTCACAAAAACTATCATCGAATGCATTTTCAGAATCTGAAGTACCCAATGATGTATCTGGAATGTACTCACTGCCACTACTATTAACTTCGATGTCTCCATCTACCTCATTAACGGTAGATGTTACTTCAGTTGAACCAAAACTTTCTAAATGTTGATGCTGATCTATAGATGTTTCCCCTTCAAAAAGTTTCTTCTTGATATTTTGGGCTCTTGTTTTATATACATTTTCAGTGGAAGAAACGGTTTCTACTTTGTATTGAATATTTATTTCAGATCTCATCGGGGTACTATTTTTAATTGGGTTTTCATTTTCAAGCAATTTCTGTTGTCCTGGTAAATTATTTATTTATAGTATGTGTAGATATACTGTTTTAACATACATTTCGAACTAACCTTCAATAAATAGGCGTCTTTCATTCTCGTCCGTTCTTCTTCTTTCAAAGTTGGGAACTTCCAAAAAATCAATGCGATCTTCATCCAATTTACTAAGAGCAATCGATAAAATTTTTAGTTTTCTATCCATATCTAAAAGCAATAAGTGCTACCCAGTAAACCTAATTTTGACTATAAAAAATGTTACTTAGGGGGTTTTAGAGTTTTCCTAATATCCTTGTTTGTATTTCCAAATATTTGATTCCAATTTTAAAAAGACAGTGAGAACTAAACTACGCATGTCTATTAAAAATAAACATTTTTTAATGCTTTATTATACCTTGTATGCAAACCTACCAGGGCTCTACCTTATATACAAAATTGTATTTACTATAGTATATTGGTATATGCTGGATTAGGATGCTAATTGGATTCAAAAACTTGGATTCAAATTCTGTCCATACCAAAAAAGCATTTGCAAACAATCGTCGTTTGACAGTGTTTCGGGAATGATTACAGCGAAAACATGTCTCCTGCATTAATGAAAGTTGGAATTTGTGCTGCATGCTTTTTCAATATTTCTGGTTGAGTAAAAAAATATATCTGGTTGAGTACAAAACAAAAAAAAAAGGACATAGATTTTGAACATCCAGTTTCTTAAAGACGAGATATGCCATTTAATTACTTTTTTATGTAAGAACGAACGATAGGAGTAATTTGTTTCAAATTTTTGGTCGGATGTCATCATTGAATTTGGATTGGTTACTTTTGCAAAAGGAAACAAGAATTTTAAAAAGAGATACAACCTATTGCGAGTTGATTCCTCTAGAAGTGCGATTAGCAATTACTCCACATTTTTAGGTGACGGCAAAGTCGTATGCCAGTTTATCTATTTCGAATTTCCACACATACTTAGATTGGTCTAGTTCAATTAATTGCATACTTTCAAGTTTATCCCATTCCATTGTACAAGATTAAATACTCGAATTCTCGAAAACAAAAAACGTACCAGAAATGTGCCGGTAAAACCCGTGTTTGCTCAAACGCTATTATCAGTCCACACTGCGGGCGCAAATTGTAAATTTGAGGAGGAGGGTCAACTGAGGTTGAATTGATTATTGATGAATTGATTGATTATTGATGAATTAACTGATGATAAATATATTAACTTCTAAAATTTAGTCGTTGGTTATCGATTACCTAACCTCATTTTACTTACTTTTTTAATTTTTTGGTTTGTTCTTGAACTATTGCGGTTTTATGAATTTTGCAAATTTCAAATATAACTCAAACCTCTAAGTTAATTTGCTTTTTGCATGTTTATATTAAACTCAACCCCCAACCTAAAAGCTCAATATTAAGTTTTTAAATTCAACTTTACATTTATTATTTTAGTAAAAAAAAAAAAAGTAAATAGGCATACGATAGCTGCAGTTCTTACATTGTGTCTAGGAAGATTATTCAAAATATGTTTCAATTCATTTTACTTACCAAAAATCTTTTTTTTCTCACCACTCACTATTTCTATAAAATCAGTAACGAATATGGTAATATATTGGCGTTATATTGGTAGTATATGGCGTTTTTATAATCTGGTAAGATTATAAAAACGCAGATGTATAGATATTCTAAAAATAAATTAACAGCGTGGCCACATTGTCTTGCAGAAGAGGACGCTTGGTAATCGACAGGCTGAAAGTAGAATATATTGATACACAATATACAGAAGTTGCGCTCAACGACCCTATCGGTCTACTTTGAACTAAAATATACCACTAATATACAAAAAAGTAGAGTTTACTATTTTCTTGGCGTCCGAAACAAAATTTTTGAATTCGCGTCTGTGAACCACTATAGCAACATGGACTCGATTTCCATGGGTATACAACAGAGCGTCCATATACGGACGCTCTGTTAAACGGGGACGCTTGGCAGATAGGAAGTCGTTAATGTATGGACGTTCGGAAAATAGTGAGATGTAAATATATAATATATATATATATATATATATATATATATATATATATATATATATATATTATATATATATATATATATATATATATATATATATATATATATATATATATATATATATATATATATATATATATATATATATATATATATATATATATATATATATATATATATATATATATATATATATATATATATATATATATATATATATATATATATATTATATATATATATATATATATATATATATATATATATATATATATATATATATATATATATATATATATATATATATATATATATATATATATATATCCAAAAGTTTGGAATATTTACATATTTACAAATAATATATCTACGCCTATGATACTCTAAAAATTGTGATGGTTATTTATTTTAAACCATTTTTAAATGAAAATTACAAAACCATTGTTTTGCTGACAACACAGGTTTTTCGATTTTTGCCCATTCCGTTGATACTGGTATTTACACATTACTTCAGTTTTTTTTTTAATTTTGGAAAGAGAAACATGATATCTCATTTTAACAGATCAAGAGTAATTGCTTTGTTTCAACAAGTAATCAAACTAAAAAAGTCATATCAAAGTAATATTGCGGAAATTGTGTTTTCCAAAGTGCTGCATCGAAAATGCAGACGTAAAGGATCGCCCCAAAAGTGGTAGAAAACCATTTACAACAACTGTACAAGACGGCAGATATCAATGATAGTTGATATACCAATAAGTGGTATATCAAGGGAGCTTTATGTGTTCCAAAACTAACCCTTCAACAAAAAATGTAAGATTGCAATGGGCTCGAGAAATAGTGGATCATAGTCCTATCTGGAATAACGTGATGTTCTTCGACGAGATGATGAAGCTTGGTTTCTGATTCGTGAAGAACATTACTTTGGGGAGCTCCAGGTCGACAAGCCTGACTAGAAATAGCTCAACCGCGTATCTCATTTGAAGGTGGGAGCGTGATGTTTTGGGGTGGTATTATAAGAGGTACACGGACACCTCTACTGGTCCTGGAGAGAAGAGTCACTTGTGCTTTGTACATCAAGAAAGTTTTAAATTCTGCTGTTTGTCTGCTGCGAGGCGCAGTGGGCGACGGGTTTGTTTGTTTTGTTGTCCCTTTTTTTTTAATTATTTTTGAAGGCAAATGGTACATTGTAATTTTTTGACTCCAAAATACTAAATCAATTTTACACATATTGGTGTCGAGTTTTATTTGCTACTAGCAAGAGTTGTAATTAATAAAATGATGTTTTCGTAAACGGGAAAGAAGAAAAACTTAATCTCAATAAAATAAAAAAGCGAAATATTTGAATATTTTAAACTTTATATTTTTTATATATTATTTTTATTTCTTTATATTTATATATATATATATATATATATATATATATATATATATATATATATATATATATATATATATATATTTGGTTCTTTTGTGGTAAGTCCCTTTGAGCTTAGTGTTTTACAGTAAAGGTTGTAATATATGAAACTTAAATAATGAAAAAGAGTAGCTTTTTGGCGTTATGTGAACAGACATTTCCGTATCATTCAAAAATTGATGACGCAACACAACACTCATTTTGTTTCCAAAGTTATGGAAAAAGGATTTTCTGCATAAACTTCTGCACTGAAAATGAATGGATTTTTTATACTACCCAAGCGTAAAAAGTTATAAGTTGATCCAAGATATGAGTTGAGCATTGTTGGGGAATAATATTACATTTTTGCTATTACACGTTGGTTATTTTCACATAGTTGTGTCGCCATTGGATTAATGATAAGCTAGATGTTGTCAAGTACCTTTTGGTCTTGGTTACAGATTCTATTAACTACCGGCTTAGCTTGTCGGGATTTTTGAGTGAACTTCTTTTTTACCGCGAGTTACAATTCGGTGAGTGCAATCTTCTCGCTGTGGCGTTTGAACCACTTCTCGATAGAATCAATAACAAGCACATTTTCCGTTTCCAAGACATATTTTTAGTAATGGTGTAGACGTATTCGAATTCGAGTTTCATAATACCACAGAAAAAATGGCCGAATATATACTATCATCATCATCATCATTCAGCTATTGTCGATTCACTGCAGAATGAAGGCCTCCTCAGCATGTTTCCAACTCGCGCATTCCTGAGCTCTTCTCTGCTATTCGGGTCCAATATACATGATGACGTCATCCGTCCATCGTGTTTTCGGTCTTCTCCGTGGATGTTTATGATTAAGGTGTATCTATTCCAGGATTACTTTTGTTGTCACATCGCCTCGGTATATGGCCTGCCCACCTCCATTTCAATTCTTTCACTTCTAATCCGTCGAGCAGTTCAAAAAGTGATTTAGTGTTTAGTGGTAAATCTCTTCAAGTTCAGTGTTTCACACCAAATGTTCCAATAGAAGAATTGAACATCCAATGAATGAATCTCGACGTTTCGGCTTTCACTTTGAACCCATTATCAAGAGAATTTAGTTCATTTATCCGAGGCCTCAATCTGCTTGCTCTCCAGAGTTCACAACTAGAAAAAGAGTTTCTTGTTGTGAACTCTGGGGAGAGAGAGGCCTCGGAGTAAATCAACTAGATTCTCTTAATAATGGCTGCAAAGTGGAACCATTTAGCGCCTGCCTATCTTTTTTTCGGTATTTCACAGAGCCACATTAAAGTCGGGTAGGCATAGTAAACATCCAAACCAAAATAACAGGATTCGAAGCCTCTCCGGGTCAACCGTCGGTATCATCGAACTGCCGCCTTAGACACCGCGGCTAACTCGGTGGCTAGGGTGATCTATAAATTCCTTTTTTCTATAGTCAAACATTAAACGAGGGTAGTCTGAATATGAGTTTCCAGTCTCAACATGATAGCGTTACTCGTCAAAAATATTCGCACATGCGTTGAAATATAACCTTAAAAATTTCAGCCATAGTAGATGCTCAGTTGTTTAACAGTCATTTAAATCAGTCGATGTTAGTGTGTCTGTAAAGATGGAAATATAGTGTTTCTGTAAAGATGAAATATTCCTTAAAATTACCCCATTGTGATGGTTGGATAATATAGTATCTTTTTAATGTGCACTTATTTATGGAAATATTAAAGTTTAAAATTTAGCGTGTAACTTTTGCTGTTTTTCTAGAGTAATGGAAATAATTATATTTTTAAAATGTAAAAGTATAATTCTGAAAACAAACGAAATAATACATAAACTCTATATAAATATTTATTTGAGTATTATTCTATTATTGTTAATTGTTTAGATCATACTGGTTATTTCATGTTTTCTTATTATTTTTTTTTGACTTTTATTATCTGGTATATTAACCGCCTGCTATAAAAAACAACTGTTATAATTCCACTAAAATTTCTGAAATTATTAATTAAAGTTTAATGTTTTTTTTTTGTGGTCGTTTAATAAGAATAAATTGGATAATGAGATTTTATGTCCATTTGCCTAGAACCAAAAAGCTATTTTTTGCTATTTAAAAATGTAACCGATACATATACACTAATTATTAGTTGATTCATAATTATCTGAGGTTTATTTTTGCGCATTTTTTGTTGGTGAAATTGTTGGCATGGCATTGTTTCGTTGCATTTTCTTAATATTTTTTACACAAAAATATTCTTCTATATTTGATAAAAAATATCGAAAATTATGCTCGCGTTCGTCATGTTATGATCTAACAAGCTTTTTGGCAAGGGGGACAACGCAGGAAGAGGTAGACTATTAAATTTCGATAATCAGACATTTTTGGCAGTAGTGGAATTTTTCAAAATTTTCACATTTTTTCAGATGAGCAGCAGTGGGAATTCCGGCAAAATGGCAAAAAACAATGACACATTAAAACACACGTCTCACGTAACAGTGACGTCTATCTGACCCAGATTCATAAAGCAAATATCAAAATACAGCGTAAAAAGAACCATATTGTCTTCCATCACCTCAACGTGCGTCTTTATGTGGAGGGTCATGCAGTCAAATCTATTGTCAATAGAGAATGGGATCCACTCCATTATCCTCTTTACTTTCCTACCGAAGCTCCCACGGACTACCACGCAAACAATCCGCTGAAAAATTTGCAGGCCGCCAAAGTCTACGATGATTTCGATGACTTGGTGGTCGATGTCAAAGCGTGGATTGCCCCCAAGAACTAGTGCGTTTACGCACGTGGCATCGACCGTCTGTCAAGCAAATGGGAAGCGGTTAGAGTAGAGGTCGAATATCCTACAAAATAACCATTTAAATATGTTTCTGTTGTATTTTTATATGTCGTTTTTCATAATAAATATTGTCTAAAAAACCGCGGATAATTATGTCATCAAACCCATACTGATTAGATGAAAAATAGAGCATTTTTTATTTATAAAATCCCTTATTTACTATTTACTACCGAAAGAGAATGATTTACTGATTATATGATATATCTATTCTTTATATATAATATAAAGAGTTATTATATATTAGATATATATTATTATATATTATTATTAGAGATTATATATAATATAAAGAGTAATATAAGAGCTCAAGGTATAAATTGCGCGCCATTTTGGTTGTCATGATTCGATAGTTCAAAAATTGTGACAGGTCGATAAGAGACAGATAGGAGTTAATAAACATGGAGCGTTATACGACACAGCAACGCGTCCTTATTGTTGAACATTACTATCAAAATGGTGAAAGTTTGGTTGCTACGATTCGTAAAGTGCGTCCGATTTTCAGTAGAAATAATGTTCTAAATTTATCAAGTGTGAAAAAAATAATAAGTACTGGTGCTATTATTGATATAAAACCCACGATACGAGCTCGTAGTGGTTGTCCAGAACAAAATATCACGGCAGTTCGTGAAAGTGTGGCCGAGAATCCAGGATCCTCGATTCGTCGTCGTACACAAGAATTGGACATTTCAACAGCCATTCTTCAACGAATCCTCACTAAAGCTTTGCATATCGATGTTTACAAAGTTCAGTTGACTCAACAACTTCTGTCAATAGGATATGCACAGCGAATTGGATCATTGGACAACAAAAAGTGAATGCCGTTTTTTTGGACAAAATCATTTTTAGCGACGAGGCCCAGTTTCACCTCGATGGCTTCGTTAATTGGCACAATTACCGCATTTGGCTCACAAACTCCACGAATGATTCATGAAAAACGAATGCGTCCCCAACGTCTTACTCTTTGGTATGCATTGTGGTCTAGAGGAGCATTTTTCTTTGAAAACGAGGTAGGTAATGTATTAACGGTAAATAGAGAACGTTACCGTGACATATACTGATAACCCAGTTCTTTATCCATCAATTGGAAGATATTGCTCTTGAAGGCAGGACGGAAGATTTCAGCAGGACGATGTCATACCGCCCGTGAAACATTGACGGTCTTGCACGAATCTTTGCCTGCTTCTAGCATCTCCCGTTTTGGTGACACTCAATCACTGATTAAATTAAACGCTGTATTAACAAAATGCCGCTACATTTATGCAAAACCATTATTGAAACTTTCGCTAGGAGAGTACGCGTGCGCCACCAAAGCCGTGGCGGCCATATACTGGTTGTGTTGTTCCATATATAATTTCCAAATGTTTATATTATAAATCAATAACTATTATAATACTTTGCTACAGAAAACCATGTTTTATTTAAATTCATATATTCCATAACAATTCCAACTGAAAAAATAGGGTGTGTTTTATTTTGATTGTTTTAATCGAATCTAATGGTGGATTTACCTAATCTACGATTAGGTAAACCGTCGCTGGGTTTTGTTTAACTTTTTAGGTTTTAAAATGAGTAAATACATTTTATGAATGTTAACTAACATTAAAAAAAAACATATATGTATGTATATAATATACAAATTATATAAAATTATTTCATATACATTTTCAATTGCTAATTTTATATATTAGACATCTTTACTTCTATCAGCATGTTGCCTATCAAGTTACATGTACTATGTTATGTATCATATTACCCTTCAGCATCGCACCCCTTTCCTTTCCAGTGAGTGCTAACCTATGGGGGAGAAGATTTATTCAGATTATGCACAAGATAATACAAATGCAAGTTATCCTCTCTTCTCTGATTTGAAATAGTTTGTTTATGGGTTGGAGGTTAATATCTTTCTCTACTTCCGTCTCCGGATCTTGTTGGTTCCTGACATGTTTTTGCTTGGCATTGGTTCGAGTTCTTTAGTGGGTTTTAAGTTGTTTATGCGATAATTCTTTTGCAATCAGTTTCCTTAGATCCTTGTCATTATAAAATTGTATTTGTCCGATATTCTTAGTTATTTTTCTTCAAGATCATACGTTGTGGTGTCCAGTTGGTTATTTTGTAGTATCTGTCTTTTCCCTATACTATGGTGCTTTTCATTTATTTTGTCTCAAGCTGCTTGAATATGTATAAACGAGTTCTCGTGAGGTATCACCAAATACACCAGCAAAATCTTGTCAATGGCTTGATTAGTGTAAGTCTCGGTATTTTCTGGAAATTAGAGTCTATAGGCGTGTTTCCATAATAACAGTCAGTTTTCGATATTTATTGATATTCCAATTCGTCCATGTTACTATTCCTTTCTTTCTTTATAGCAAATTGGATGGTAGTATAAATACCGTTAATGTTACATAGGAGTTCCTTTAATTGGTATTCTTTTCATTCCAAACGACGAACATATAATCAACGTATGCTAACCATTATGTGGATTTTACTTTTGACATTTTACTTGTATATTCTCAATTGTTTCTATACAAACATTGGCTGTTACCAGAGCTTGACTTGATTCAAATCTGCCGTTCATGTGTGACCTTTATCTTTCACTTGAAATTTAGAATTTTGACAATATTTAAAAGATTTATTATTAAACCTTCAATTCATCCGTTTTTTTCCGGGTGGATTTTTTGAAGGTCTCTTTTAATAATGCCCGATGACGGTATCAAATAAACCTTCATATATAGTTTTTTTTTAGTTTGAAATTTACAATCGGATTCCTTCCTGAGATGGTTTTCATGGTAGAAAACTATCAAAAGAACCATCTATTCTTTTAAAGTTTCACACTTCTATTTCAAGGGGCTCTTTACATCAAGACTCACAAACTGCTTATTATCTTCTGAGGTAACTTTCTGAAAAATGTTATAATGTGCCGCGAATTTATATCACAAATGATTTGATCTTGTTTGCTAGTTGTTAAATAATCTATTAAGAAATATTGTATTAAAAATAGTATTAGGGTAGTGGAAGTTCTTTTGTTGTTTAGGTTACAAATTACATAAGTTGGTTGAAAACATTTTTTTAATTATCCTACATTAATATTTCGTTTCCTGTGAGAGAGAAAAGATGCAAGATGCAAAACATGCATAAAATAATTTGCTGTGATAGATAAAAGATGCAACGTCTTGCTGCACAAAAGTTTATTTTCTTAAAAACCCCTTTGATTATTTGTATTAAAGCAATAGAAACGGATTTTTTGTTGCATGACATTAATGTACATATATTTACCAGTAACACAAATACTGATCCTATTTCAATGTTGATTCTAGTCCAATAACTGCATTGAAATAAATTGCATACCTGAAACAAAACGAATATATTAGTGATAATATTGAGCATTTCATTAAGTTGCTAGAATATTATCAAGCGAATAGACTAATAATTTTTACTCAACTTATTTAAATGACTGAACTTGAAGAGATTTACCATTAAACACCAAATCACTTTTTTGAACTGCTCGACGCACGTTTCGCTAACTATGTTAGCAGGAGATGATTTAATCATCTCCTGATGATGCTGATGACCAAACCTAACCATGTTGCATTTATCAGGAGATGATTAAATCATCTCCTGCTAACATGGTTAGAGAAACGTGTTTCCAGCAGTCCAAAAAAAGTAATTTGGTGCTTACTGGTAAATCTCTTTAAGTTTAGTGTTTCACACCAAAAGTTCCAATAGAAGAATTGAACCATTTAAATGAGTTAAATGAAAGTGTATTTAGTGTTATTCTGGTAGAATCCTCTTCAACAAGATGTAAAATTTGTTCTTCAGGACCGATTTCGCACTGGCACCGACATTCTTGAAATTCTGAAAGCACACTATCTAAAAGTCTAAGAAAACAAATGTTTATCAAGCCGGTGGTTTACCAAGAAGTCTTTGTGGGTATCGTTGCCCGTAAATACGCCTATTCCTTTCGGAATTGTGGAGAGCTTCTCTGTAAATACGAAGCATAACTTAAATGCACACACTAACCACTGACCTGAAATATTTTTTGTCACAATATTGAAGTAACATTAATTGCGACATTGCCGCATGGATACAGGCTGATGTATGACGTGATTCTTATAAAAAAAATGTTTTAACAATGTTCATTAGTTCTTTTGTAGTTTATTCGTTAAGTAATACTCAATTAATATCTGCTAAATATGCTTTTACACATATTTGCTTAAAATGTTCTCATCATAGCTTTTCAATTGGTGATTTAGTAACTTTGCAATTTTTTTCTCGAGAACCTTTAGGTTATTGACCCTTGCGATAAGGAACTTTTTTCTTTAAAATGATGTGAAAAATTGTTTGTTAAATTTATAAAAGTACTTTCCTTTACACCCTGTATATATCACAGCAAAACTTCATTTTATGGAAAACCTTCATTTAAGATACCAAATCACACTTGCAGACAGAAAGATATTTGTAGTTTTTTGAAAATAGAATTATAAAATTGCCTGAAAATGCAAACATTCCAGATTTCCAGGTTTTAGAGCGAAAGAAAAGTGCCTTAACATAACAAGACATAGTTGAAGATTGAAACTAATTTCCAGGTTTTTTAATTTTTGTAAAAATATTAACGAATTCCATAAAGTTAAAGATAGTGCAATGCTTCATCTTCTTCTTTCTGTGATGTTACAGGCCGTCAGTGAGCCTTGAGTTCCTTCAACCTTAGGTTTCAACCGGATCAACCTCCAGCAGTTCCTTGGCAATTTTTGACGTGCTGTAATTCTTCAGCATCTTTTCTTATATTGTCCTGTCAGTGTATCTTTGGTTTGCTTTTCTTTCTGTTACCTTCTATGATTTTCCTTGGTACTCGGTGTTATTGTATTCTTAACACGTTTCCCACCTATGCTAAGGGTTCAGTCGCTGAACCTTAACATAGTCTACAATATCCAAATCTCTGTACAAATGTTTCAGTTCGAAGTTAAGCCTGATCATCCAAATTCCATTGTCATTCATAGCACTAATAATTCTTGTGAGTACTTTTCTTTCAAATACTGTTCACGTCTCGCAGCCATAAGTAACTACTGGTCGAATGAGTGTTTTATAGATTCTAACTTTCGTGTTACCTTGAACAAGTTTAGATTTTAGGGCAGAATGCAGGAAATAAGTAACTTTGTTACCCTTCATAATACGATTTCTGATATCTCCTGTGATCACTGTGTCAATGAACGGAAAAAGTACAAATCAGGTCAATTCTTTTATTGAATTCTTTGGTGTAAAACATTAATTCAAAGGGATGCACTACTAATCACCAAATCATTTGTTTTTAATTTGTCGATGCGCGTTTCGCTAACCATCTTGCCATCATCAGGAGATGATTGAATAGGATTTATTTTATTTTAATCGTGCCAGAAGCATCGAAACCATTAAACAGCACAAGTTCCGTAGCTAAAATTTGTAAAGATAAATTTGTATAAGACAGAACATACAAAGCAACACAGAACATAAGTTCTAACCAGTTTTAGACTAGAAGCGTTTGGAGTAGCCTTCATGAGCTCCTCGTCGGTGCAAGTGTTTGGGCATAGATCGCATCGCATGAGATGAGCAGTAGTCTGCTCATGGCCATAATCGTACAGCCCCAAATTGTCTGAAACCCCCCAACTGTTCATATTACTTTTGGGCTTACCTAACCTTGCAACTACGGATCCGTAGTCTATTCAAGGATTTCTATATCACCCATACCTCAGTGTGTCCTGGGGGAAGTTCCTTCCTTGGTATAAACTAGTCTAGAAGATGGGCGTTTCTCTCTTACCACGTTTCTAATCTAGTTTGTTGTGATGTGTTGGTAAGATTCTGTGCATTAAACTCATTTTCAATTTGAATCGGCAACGGGCAGGTTGATGTCTTAATATGTAGTCGATTTCGTTTTTCCCTCCTAGCTGCCACTTCGTGTCTGATTATAGAGGGGCAATGCCGGCAAGGCAGCATAGTTTATCATTCAGTGTTCTCAGGTCTCAGACAGTCCGTGATGATACGACAAGATTCGTTGAGTGGTAAATCTACTTGTTTGTCGTGGTTAGAGTTGTACTGCACCGGGCATACGTACTCCGTGGCGGAATAGCACAATGCTAAAGCTGCAGTTCTTACTGTTTTGGGTTGTGCGCCCCACGTATCATGTTGTTTCGAGCAGCCACTTTGTGTTTGGTGTTCATGCAGCGTATCCTGTAGGTAAGAGTTCTATCTAGGGTAAAACCCAGATATGTTGGGGTTACGCGGTGCTCCACGGGCATATCTTTCCACGCTATCCGTAATGTCTTCGTCGCCTTCCTGTTTCTCATGTCAAAGACGCAGTTTTGGATTTTCGAGGGGTTAAGTTTCAGTTGATTCTCGTTATAGTAGAGAGCAAATTGGCCAAGGGCTCTTATAATTTAGGTTTTACTAGTCTCAAAATTATGTGTTTGTGCAGTGATGGCACAGTCATCTACGTATATGAAACTTTGAGTGTCTTCCAGGAGTGGCTGGTCCATTGGAGTAAATGTTGAAAAGCAGTGGAGCCAGCAAGCCATCTTGTGGCAGGCCATTCTTTTGTGTTCCCCACCGGCTTCTTTGCCCTTAGAATTATTCAAAGAATATTCTGTTTTGAAGGAGATTTCCAATCATGTGTATCAGGCCGTAGTCCTTGCTTAGTACATACCCGTTCCGTAATAGCAGTCGATGATTGACTGTATCGTAGGCCGCCGATAGATCTATAAAGACGTCTCTAGTGATGCACTTTTCCTCGAATCCATCCTCAATGTGTTAGTTTCACATTCGGAATTTAAAATAATTTAATCTAAACCATCTCCTGATGAAATTAACATAGTTTGCAAAACGTGCATGTGGAAAATAACAAAAAGTGATTCGGTATTTAGTGGTAACTCTTTTTGAGTTAAAAAGTGTCACGGCAAAATATATGGTTTGTATGATGGACATATAGTAGTGTATAAGGGCATAGTAGAAATTCAATTGTGTCTTGGAGTTTTTCCTTGTTTTGCCTGGTCGTATGAGGTTGTCGATACCTTGTTGTAGAACAACTTGTTTTTTCGTGATTAAATCCAGTTGTTTTCAGTGTACAATCGCATAAATTTATGTAAAATAGAGATGACCTTCGATAGTTTAGATCCAGCTCAAAATAAATTTTGTCGTGAAAATTCCATCATATGAGGGTTTTATGTATCCGGAATAATAAATAGAAACATATGTATCACTGAAAATGGTTTTTATGTTTTTCAAAATATTCTCCGTGATGATCGATACTTTTATATAAGTTTGAACCAATTGCCATCGCGCTTTTTCCATTTCGATTGAGCAATCTCCAAAACATGCATTTTGAACGCATGAACCGCTTCTTCTGGCGTCGAAAATCGTTGACCACGTAGTTTAACGTAGAAGAAAGGGAACAAAAAAATACATTTGTTGCCAAATAAGGACTGTAAGGTGGATGACCCATCAATTCGATGTTTTGTCCGGTCAAATATTAAGTTATTCGGTCCGATGTGTGAGATCTCGCTTTGTCATGGTAAAGAATGATCCTGCGCCGCTGGTTGTTTTTTCTTATTTCTTCAAATACTTCTGGCAAATAAATGGTTGTGTACCATTCAGAATTGACAGTTCTATGATTTTTTATTGGCAATGTAGGCACATGCCCATTTATCGAAAAAAAAACAGGCGATCATTTGCTTCGAAGTGCTTCTTGCACAAACAACTTTTGTTGGGTTTGGCTCAGTTTGAAAGACTGAGCTTTTCCTTTGATCTTCCATTGTGCATATTTTCCCTTCTTTAATTACATTAGTTTGTACTATTATCTCCAGTAATTGTTTAATAGACATATATATCTCCATAAAAAGTTTCTGTTTAGTATATAGAAATTTAGTAATATTACTAGACTCTATATCTAATAGCATGGCTTTATAAAACACTTTAAAACATTTATATATCTTCTTATTGGTTAGCATACACGATCGATTTTTTTTTTCATATTTTAAAAATTTTCCAGACTTTGAAACTTTCCATACAAATAAATATCTGTAAACATGTCATCATGGCACGTAATTTTGATTCCAATACTGTTAAGTAATCCTTATTAAGGTAAACCTAAAACCGTATTATAGTTACGGTAAATCGGGTTAGGTAAATTTGTGCATAATATCAGGATAAGGGTACCATATCAAACAAATGGCTTTAAAGCCGCTCAACGCCTGAACAGGTTAGATAGATCAATTAACGTTGAGGTAAAATACATCCAGTACCTGTGTTTTGCTTTTAAATGATCATTATATTTATAATAATGGTGATTGAATCGGATGAAATTACTCCAAGCTCACTAAACGGATAACAACTTATCAATCTAAGTTTATTTTTAAATGACAATGACATTAGATTAAATTTAGATTAAAAATGACAACAAAGCTTTATTATAAGTGTCTTTTTCTAAGCCCTAGGCGAAATAAAATAATATTAATAAAATACTACAATTAATCTACAATAAACCTACAATGTTCTAGAGTATTTTGCAAGTTACTGGAGTTTTCCCAGTAATTTTAATGTGTTTGTTTTATTTGAATAATTTACAGTTACATGCATGTTTTGTTGAATAGCTTGAGGGTTTTGAGACAAACACCAATTAGAGAATCTTGATGAAAATATAGTATATATTCGTGGAAGTTTTCAAGTACATTTGATTTTTTCACTGTGTCTGTTACACTTTATGAGTAGGAATTCGTAGAACAAGTATATATTTAAATGTAACTCATAACTCATTGCATCATCATTGTTTATTATTAAATTTGGTTTTTGGGAATCCTGGACTGGACTTTTTAAATGGGACAGATAAGAAATTTTAGTATAGTATTTTAGAAAAAAAATTAAAAAATCAAAAATAAAATACTTTAGATTTTCCTATTCACATTATTGGGTGTATTAAAGTAAATACAAAGGCGGTGTGAAAAGTTCTCATTCTGACAAAGAAAATACAAACATTTTTCATCGTAGTAGATGAAAAGACCAAAGAAGGACCACATTTCAAAAAACTCATACCATGATAAAAATACTTTTATGGACTCAAAAATGCATTTCACCAGTGTCAGTGAGATGGACAGATGTGATAGAGTGGGATAGATAGTGACTCTGACTCTGTTCGACGACGAATTAGAGAGAGACAGATTAACATTCAACTTTATGATGGCCCATTTAGTGATTTCAGAAGAATGAAATGATGAATAAATCAATCCAATAATATAAAATCAATCCAAGGGTAATGTGTGTGAGTCAAATTAATAATTGGTCTATTATTTTATTAAGATAAAATGTATTCAAAATGAAATGAAAGGAATTATTGTAATACTTTTATTTTGCCACAATATTTTTCTTTAAAACTAAAGCAAATGCTCAAATTGTTTGCCTTCGGCACGAATACATGCTCTGCATCGCCTCAGAAAAGATCTTTTCACAAGTCGTGCGAATCTGCTTGCATTTATTTCTTCTGCTGTTTAAACAATTCTATGACGCAGTTCGCTTGACGCTTGGTTTTGAATACACTTTTTCTTTTTTATGCAGCCCCAGTAAAAAAATCAAGGGGGTTTAGGTCCGGAGAACGAGGAAGCCACTCAATTGAACCACGGCGCCCAATCCACCTTTCGGCATACTTTCTGCTCAAATAATCCTGTACAGGGCGAGCATAATACGCTAGGCAACCTAATTCGTCATCGGACAACGTCACTATCTACCTCACTCTATCACATCTGCGCATCTCACTTACACCGGTGAAACCAATCTTTGAGCACACAAGTGTTTTCTATCATGGTAGGAGTTTTTTGAAAAGTGTTTTTTTGATGTGTGGTTTTAAACCTCAACTCAATGAAACTTTTTTTTTATTAAATTAACAACGTTCATTGTTTGATTTGTGACTGCGATTAATAGCATTGTTATTTAGGACCACGTTATAAAAAATAATACAGAAAAATTGGGAAATTTGTGATCACAGTACCTAAAGATATAGCCTAGGGTGTCGAATTTCAAGATTTGAAAAAATAAGCCTATTTTCACTTAACACAGGGATATGGTTTTTTTCTTTCTTTATATATATATATATATATATATATATATATATATATATATATATATATATATATATATATATATATATATATATATAGGCAATCTGTAAGGTTTGATTGTAAAAACTGTACTGATTAAATTTCAGTTATAAATAATCTATATATCAATTATAATATGTACAATTATTTATAATCTCTAATAATATATTAGTTATATTTCAGTTATTATATAATACTAATTATTATAATATAGTTAATATATAATTGTATTAAAAATAACGTTTTATAAAATTTATATTAAAGAAACAAACGTACCTGGAGAACAAAATGAGAAATTCTCCGTAGGTTATATTATAATCGTAATTTAAATAATTATATCACGAGCTAAGTAGAGATCTAAAGCTTAACTTTATAATTATTTCGTCTAATTTAGTATTGACGCAGTCCAGTGCCGGTCGTCCATTTCAGTTTAATTCCACACCCTTTCGTAATAAAGGACTTTAAGGTTCCGTAGTTAATCAAAGTCGATGCTTATTGTCCCCGCCACGTCCTCCTTTATCTTGCCCATGGCTCTAAAAATGCGACAAGACTGATATCGTTATAAGAGAAATGATAAAGTTTCCGGAATTAATGAATAATATGAAGGCGTAGAGTAACTTAGTATTACTTCATCTTTTAACAAACTACTTGTGGAATAGATTAAATATATCTTTGCTATGAAGCGATAGTGAATATAATTTTATTTTTATATTTTAAAATCATCCAGCAAGTAACTAATTAGGTTACAATTTATATATTATAATTAATTATAATTATTAATTCCGGCCACAGCCACAAACAAGACGATATTTAGTGGCATAAGCAATATATATGTAAAAAAACATTTGGTTCAAACAAGGAAACAATAAGTTATGCACGTGCAGTAAATATGTATAGTACATAATTGATAATACGGATCCTTATTAATCCGGATTCCATGGCAATCCGAACACATTTTTCCGTGTATTGCGAACTCAGTAATCCTTATAGTTTGAAGACTCGATAATCCGGATTACCAAATGCAAGTTTTTCATTGTAAGGTAATATAACAATGTTATTTCTTTTGTTGTAATCGGCCATTGCGTCTTGTAGTTTGGTCATCTTGCATGAAATCTAGTACTATTTAAGCCAGCATCGAGAGTGGACCTAAAGGATGGCTCCGATAAAATCGACATCATAATACATTAACATTACAGGCAAAAAACGAAATAATAGAGGAGTGACAAAAAGATCTATCTTGAAATTTTTCTAGATTTATCTTGAAATGTGACTCGGGGCCGGGAACTAGAAAAACGCTGAAAGAATCCGAATTTCTACAAATGGAGAACCTCCTCTATGCATGGCTTTTTAAGACAAAGAGGCAGACATGCGTCCATTTCCTATGAAATTTTGTCTCACAAAGCAAAACATTTGTATTCCCAGTGCTACGACAACGACAATTTTAATGCCAGCAGAGGTTGGCTATTAAATTTAAAAAGTAAAAGAATACGGACTTAGAACCTTGAAGGTTTGCGGTGAAGTCGAAGAATGATCTAATGTAATTAATCCATTCAAACAAAAATTGTTGAGACTTACAGAAGTAGATGACCAAGCCAGATTTATGATGAGGATGAATCGGGTTTATTTTGGAAATTGCTTCCAGAAAAAAATGTAGTTCATTCAAAAGAGGCAACTGCGCTGGGCCGTAAAAGTAGTAAAGAAATAATTACTTTTTTATTGTGTTTCAATGGTTCTAATAAAATGCCAATTTTTTTAATTGGAAAAGCAAAGAACGCTCGATCATTTTTAAACTAGAAACTAACCGTTCAATACAAAGCTACAAACAGTTCTTGGGTGAAGACTATAATTTTTAAGATTGGTTCCATAATTCATTCGTCAAGTAATTAAGAGCCTTTTTTTACCTCCGAACTGCACAGCGTTAATCCAACCTATGGATCAAAATGCGATTCGCCTAACAAAATTGTTCTACAGGAAACGTCTACTCACCCACATTTTGAGAAATGAAGAAGAAAACATCGTTGAATATTTGAAAAAACTTAATTCAAGAGATGCAGTATGGCTCCTACATGTTTTCTGCAGTGTTATAGAGAAGTGTTGAAATACATTATCTCTAACGACAGAATGGGATAGTGAAGATTTACTCCCATTAGCTGAAATAAAAAACATATTAAAGAAGAGAAAAAGCATAGGCAAAACATTTATGAGATGGTATAAGATATTGAATATGCCGAAAAGCCGACGGAAAGTGAAGTTAGCATCTGGCTCAATATTGATGAGAGGATAATTCCTATCGAAGGCGATGAACTAATTGAAGTTGGCGAGGTGGAAAATGAATAAGTTGCAACAGTGTCAGTAAAACACGATACAGCTTACAAGTCATTTCAATAAGAGATAGAATGGACACAAGAAAATAGCGTATCATTAAATGAGCTATTGATCCTGAGGAAACTACGAGATCAAGCAATTTCTTTGAGCCACAGAAAAGTTAAACAAACCAAACTTACCAATTTCTTTAGATAATCATAATTGCCAAGTTATTTTACATTAATACGTAATTATTATGTAGTTTGTATTTTTTATATCCATATATACATATGTGATATGTTTTTATTTAAAAATAAGGCCTTAAAATTGTTATTTCGTTCCGTTGTTTTATTAGATGAAAAAATAGCCGCGGTAATTCGGATTTTCGATAATCCGAATTAGCCTTGTTTTAATTAATCCGGATTATCGAGTCTGTACTGTATATATAAAATTTTAAGATAAAAAAAATCTAATAAATAGACACAGAACAAAAATAACAACAAATGACTAGAATAGACGTTAGGAAAAAAGCAACTATGAGACGACGTTAATTTAGTATTTTAAATTAATTAATAGATCATTATTGCAAAAATGAGTAAAAACTAATCTTCTTGATGAAGTCGAAGAGATTATCATGTGAGGTTTTTTCAAAAACATCCCTAATAGAACACGAGATTCTATATTTAAGACGACATCTAAACAGTAGAGGACAGACTGTTAACATGTAGGTGACGAAGCTCCACAATAACCAAGCGCAGAATAGAAGGGAATTTCTGTTCAAAAAATGCGAACGAGTGAAGGAGCGGTGGCCAGTCATTGGTCTATTTAGATTAACTTGTTTTGATTTATAAAGTGAAGGTGATATTGAAGACAAAAAGTGTTTTTAACTGCTCATAGTTTGTCGTCAATCACCAGCAGATCCCACTCAAGCTGTATCGATTTCACTCAAGCTGTAGCAGGTCATAAATTTTAGCTTTTAAGTCGG
Source organism: Cosmopolites sordidus (assembly GCA_031761425.1). Classification (NCBI taxonomy): domain Eukaryota; kingdom Metazoa; phylum Arthropoda; class Insecta; order Coleoptera; family Curculionidae; genus Cosmopolites; species Cosmopolites sordidus. The sequence continues at coordinate 121,747 of JARFXV010002301.1, forward strand.
TGAAGTAATCCCTATAATAGGGAAAAGAAGTTATGCTAGTGTCAAGTTCATCCCTCTTGGATCAAACACTCAACCGACTCATTGCCAGGCGGGGGATCCAGATAAATATGACCGAATAGGACTTGACGGAAAGATAATATAGATCATGAATCGTAGTATAGAGCATGCGGAGATGAAAAGTTTTCTAGAACTCGAAGAGAACTGAGGGAGTCAGTACAAACAATCCAATCGAATACTATTGGCAGAAAGTATATGAGTAGAAATAGAAAATCATAGAATGATGATAAGTTCTGATTCTCACTATTGATTTAAAGCCATTTGTGAACATTGCGTAATAGGAGTGATATACAGATTGTGAATTAATGTAAAAGAGAGATTGGAGAAGGGATCTATTGTAAAAATGATAAAGAGAAGAGTTAAATGAAAAAGCAGGAAACATCAAAGAGGATTAGCAGAAGAAAAAAGGACAGGGAATCTGCTAGAGTAAGATCTAGATTGAATAGCAAATCACGAAGATATTGAACCTTTCGCTCATTATGAAGTGGGTCAAGATTTTTATACGGCCTGTTGAGTTCAATACTAGATGAGAGGATGATGGAGATGAGAGGGTCAATATGAGGTGAGAAGGAAGAGGTGCTAGCTCGAACATAGATTTGCAAGAGCTTAGGGGCTAAACAGGCTCTAGGCATTGTAGATTAGATATAGAACTAGACTTAAATATACTCAACGCTATTCTAATGGCAACGTTTTGGGAAGTTTCCAGGTATCATAAATAAGTGGGTTAAGTAGCGATATACAAAAACAATCATTATCTAAGTTATAACGAATAATAGACTCGAAAATATGAAGAGTTGCAGACTGATCTAGGTAATTATTATTATATGACACCCATTTAAAAATGTTGTGTTCCTATGTGCTCTTTTCAAGACAAGAAGCTACCAAATGTAACGTCAAGAAATTTGGTGAAAGGTCGAACAGAAATAGAAGTATTAAGCAGGCCGAAGGAATTAAGTCTAGGAAAAAGTCTTTTTTGGCACTAGTGAACATTGGATTTGTCAGCGTGTAAGAGAGTTAAGTTACTCTCTCCATAACCTTAGCTGATGGCACATAATAGTGAATTATAGTATTAATAGCGAATAGTCTGACAGAGACTCTTGGGTCAACATTGTCAAAGATTGAATTTATGGTAATATTAAATAAGGTGGGACTAAGTATTAAAAGCTGCGGAATATCATTATCCAAAGGAACTGAAGATGATTCCATTCACTCTAAGTCGAAAGGAACAATCATAGAGAAAATTGTTTGATATAGTAAAGAATATTGCCTCTGAGGGCGTCACTGGTGTAAACGAGATAAAGTCGAGAATATCCACGTCCTACAGGCTTTAGTACGATTAAGAAAGATGACAATTGTATGTTTACCAGATGAGAAGGATGACCATAACAACACATCGATCAAAGGTTCCATTGCAGATATTTCCGATCTAAACCCAAATTGGAATTGGTAGATGAGTAATTTGGATTCAAGAAACCAATGCAGCTTTCAATTTGCTTTTTACATAGAAAGTTTGTTAGTGACTAGGACGGTGACTGGAAGCAACAGAGCGAGGATTGCCATTATTTCAAATGGGTACTAGAATAGATTCCCTCTAAGCTAATGGAAATGAAAACCAGATCCCATTGCATTTTTGAAGTAGATAGTGCAAAGCTTGACCTGAAAAATATTACCTAATGGACGAAATAGATATTCAATGAAGCCCAGGAGTTGAGGTTCAACATTTTATGATAGCCAGCATCAACTCATGATGAGCAAATAGAGTGTTGTGTGGAAAAGAAGACATCTTCCAAGGGTGCATTTTTTCTCAGAGTTATGATATCACAGAAAAGATGGCTCCAAATTTGAGTTGTCTGACGCAGACGCAAAACAAGTACCCATCCGCCGTTTAGGTACCTTGGGGTTATCAAAACCGTACTATCTCTCTTGTCTTGTCTATCTTGTAATATTTGCTAATAACGTTGTTTAATTTTTAAAGCATCTCGTCCGTGAATGACGTCGCATGTGACATATGTTGTATGGCTATGGAAGATGGGACTGCTTCATATACTGCGGTGACTAAAGCTGACATGTTTAACATTATGATTATCATCAATAATAACAATTTTCACATTATTTTAACGAAAAAAGTTCCTTATAACAAGAGTTAAAAACGTAACTGTTTTTGAGAAATAAAATAATCAATCGAACAATTATGATAACAATTAACATTTTAAGTAAATATGTGTAAAAGCATATTTGGCAAATATTAATTGCTTAGCACTTAAGGAATAAACTACAAATAAACTAATGATAACATATTTTATTAAAAAATAAGAATCACACCATAACATCAGTCAACATTAATGTGACAACGTCGCAAACTAACCGCAAATAATGTTATTTCAACATTGTAACAAAAATTATTTCAGTTATCAGTCTGTGTATTTAACGTCCATTTAAAACAAAAAATGTATTCTGTACGCGAATATCAAGATAGGCCGTTTATTTAAGGACTCTCGTTGCTCTCCAACATTCCGAAGAGGCTAGGCGTATTTACGGGTAATGTTACCCAGAAAGGCCACTTCCAGCTCGGCAAACATTTATCCAAGTTTCTCAAAGACTTTTGAATACGGGTAGTGTGTTTCCAAAATGTGAAGAATGTAGGTGGCAGCGAGCAATCAGTCAAATTTTTTCATCTTGTTGAAGAGGATTCTACTACAACTACTCGGGCTTTTGTGCGACGCTGAGTTTTCCCATATAACACTAGAAGATCAATTACTCTACTTACGTACTTATTACGTACAAAGAGTAAAAGCACTCTTACTGATTTTTTCACACATGTTAAAATACCGTGAATGCTTTATTAGCTAAAACCAAAGTAATCCAAAATTTTTGTTTATTATTTTATCAACCGACGAAGCTTGTTCCACCAGGAATGGGAACATTTTGAACAGATAATTTAATAAAACAACTAATCATGTGTTACTCAATGGAATGTGAATGGTTTAAAGCATGTTATGAGGTGAAAAATTAGTGCTAGTAATTTCAACTTTGGCATTAAACGACAATAATATGTAAGTTTTCTTTTTTTTTGTAACAAAACAAACCAAATTTATGTGTGGAATGTAAAATGTGATGACTATTAAAATATTACAAATATTAATTTAATATTACATATTTTCAAATAATACCTAAGAGAAAAACAATCACACAAAAGAACTGAATTCCCATCGATCGAAATAAGCAGTCGATGTGACGTTGTCAATTCGTCAATTGTTAAGAAAATCTTCAAAACGTTTGACCTGTTTTTTCGAGGTAATGGTTGCATTTTGAATGCATGTTTTAAGGAAACTTTTTGTTTAAAATGATGTAAGAATCTTTGGTTAAATTTATGAAAGTACTTTTTCTTACAACCTGTATATTCAATAATATAATATTTAAAATTAATAATGAAAATTTAAGTAACCTATATTCTATGTTCATTACTTAACAGTAAATTTTTATGGGTGATTATTCTGAACTTCGAACTGATCGAAAAATAGTAAAATATGGGTTGTTCAGTTTTAATTCATTAAAGTTAAACTTGAAGCATAACCTTAATTAATTGACCTTTCTGGGAGGTACGAATATAGTGAAGTATGAAATAAATAAGTTATTAGAATGCCATTTTTAAGATTTATTGATTATACAGGGTCGCTATTATGTATAGAAACGATCAAATATCTCGAGAATGCTTTGAGATTTCTTAATAAAATTTTGTACACAAACATCAGAAAAAGGTTTACCACTTTTTGGGTATATTTTTTTCTTGTTGCATTTTTGTAATCTAAGACTAACTGTATTTGAATTTGGCATCGTTGGAAAGAGCATTTTTACCTGAATTCAACGACGTAAATCTTGTATGGTTTTTTGTCCAAAATAGATTTTAAAAAATGGCTAAAAGTCGTTTCGGTCTGTTTTAGGGTAAATATATTTTTCATTTAGTATTCTATGAAACTATGGATGACAGATATTTGATTATAGTTGACAACTGTTAACGTCAATTTGGGAATTTCGAATTTCTTTCAATTTTTATATGAAATTAATATGTATTTAACAGAAAGAGAAATAAATGAAGCACTAACAACTGCTGGATACGGTGACAGAAAACGCACTTATGCTAAAGTTTGTCGAGTATTTAATGAAGCACATCTGAATAAACACAGTAAGCACAGTTAAGTTAACAGTTTCAAAAACGATGAAACGATTTAATGACACAAAATTAGAAAGACAAAAACACAAACTAATGACGAACATTCGTTGAATATTTTAATTGATGTAGTAGACAAGGGTAAGGTTTCCGTGCAACAATTAGCTTTAAATCATAACATGTGTAGACGCCCAGTCCAAAAAATAATAAAATAACAGACAGAATTGTAGACACAACTGTAGATACTGGGCTGATACTAATCCGCACTGGACTGAGCAGGTTCATACACAGTATCCTGAAAAGTTAAATGTTTGGATGGGATTTAGTGCTATAGGACCTTTTTTCATTGATGGCAACTTTATAGCAGATAAGAATTCAGATCTATTGGAAGAAAAATTCACCCCTCAACTTTTGCGTCTGTTTCCAAATTTAATTAATCAAAACCAGGGAATATGGTTACAGCAAGATGGTGCACCAGCACACTATGGCATTAACGTTAGAACTTTTCTTAACATTGCTTTCCCAAACGGATAAATCGGTCGACGAGGAGCTATAGTATAGCCGGCAGTTTCACCAGATTTAGCACCACTATATTTTTTTGTGGACTATTTAAAAAGTCGATAAAAGTCGACAAGAAATTGCCGATATACCTTTTATCTGGTGGGAAAACGCAATTCAAGGTTTCGTCCGACGCATCTATTACTAAACTTGAAGAGATTTACCACTAAACACCAAAACGCTTTTTTGAACTGCTCGACGCACGTTTCGCTAACCATGTTAGCATCATCAGGAGATGATTTAAAATATTTTAAACTGAAACTTAAAATATTTTTACTGAAAGTAAGAAAGTTGATATACACAAAAAATATATTTATTTTCACTCGTTGCTTTATATATTACAAATTAATATAATTTATTTTTTAGTTTAGTTTTGAAAACGGGGGGAGAGTACCTTCCGAAACGTTAATGTTAAAAGTTTGTAAAATTTTTTATAACATTTTTTTATACCTTTAAAATTTTGTTCGTTAGGCAAATTTATTACAAAAAAGAATCACTGAGAAATTTATCTCCGTTTGGTTTTTTGTTTTTACCCAGTGATTCTTTCTTTACATAAGAACAGGTATTTTTTATATTTTTTGAGTTATAGATAGTGGCGAAAACCCCAAATAAAGGAAAAAAATATAGAGCGAAAAATATATATGAGATTAACATAACTTCACAAAAATAATACAAAGGTGTGAGATCGCAAGATCTTGGTGGCCAATTGACATTGCTATTTTGCGTGTCTAGAAAACTTTTCTTGCGATAAATGGATTCTCTGGCGAGATATGTGACAAGTTGGACCATCTTGTTAAAAGAAGACAATGTTTATATCCACATTTATCAGTTCACGCAAAATACATTAGCTAAATTTTAGTGGGTTCGCTAGCTTTGTCTCATTATTCCCTTGTAATTAGATTTATATACATTTTACAGCCACATTTCGCCTGTTTAATTAAAGATTAATGCGTTCCAGCGTTGGTATAATGTTCAATTTCTTGCCCCTTCATAATAAAGGTTTTGCAGGTAGTTAACGTCAATACTTCGGATGCCGTATATCTCAAAATGTTTCCAAAAGATAGATCTTTTTGAAAGGGAGGCGATAAGGTTTCTCGAATTGGTAGCTGAAATGTAAATCTAAATTATATATAAATATATATATATATATATATATATATATATATATATATATATATATATATATATATATATATAATAAATAATTATATATATATAAAATTATATATAACTATATATATATATATATATATATATATATATATATATATATATATATATATATATATATATATATATATATATATATATATAATTATATACAATTTGTATATAATATATACAATTTTGGTTAAATGTGTGAAATATTAACTGAACCTCCAAAATGTTATAAATAGAGGATTGATGCGGTCTAGTTTTGGTACAATTCTGCCCTTTCAGTTTTATCATCATTTGTAAGAACCCTAGGTTGCGAGATAGTTGAAATCAATGCTTGTTGTCACCGTAACAGCCGACCAATCCCGCCCATGACTTTCATAATGTGACAAAATGATATCTTAGGAAGGGTAGTTATAAGGTTTCTCGAATTAATGAATAATAAGGTCAGTGAATTAAATTAATTTTACTTATGGACTTAGTTTTTGGCCAGTTTTTGATTGAGGTCACAATGTTAAAATATAAGATTATAGAGAATAGTAGAATTATAGAGGATAGTAGGATTATAGGTTATAGTAAGTAGGATTATAGATTTTATTATACTATGATTTTTAAATTAGTTTATATTATTTTGTCCAGAAACTAATAAGGTTAAAGATTTGTAGAGAGTATATCATATATGCTAACCTGTTTAGTGTACATGTTTAATTATTTCTGAAATTATCCTGATTTCATAGCGCTCGACTTGGTGAACGAGTTTATGTAGCATGTATTTTATTCTATTTTATGTCATTTAGTTGGACATATTCGGGAACAATGGAAATATTAAAAGAACTTATGGCTGAACTGTACTATCAAAACCACAAACAGGATATTCAAAAATAGTCGTAATAATGTTGGATACGAATCACTCTCAGGGCGTACGTCCACATTTCACAAGAACGAAAAATGCGTCTTAAAAATTTGACTGTTGATCAAAAGGAACAATGGCTAAAACTGAAAAAGCAGATTGGTGAATGCACAAAGGCTGAGCTTGCTCAAAGAAACATCGAGATAAAATAACTGTTAATTGTTCGCATTTACTGTAAACACTGTGTTTATAAATAATTCAAGTCAAACAGCAAATTACTCTTTTACCTGAATTATTTATAAATCCTTATAATTAGTTACAACATATATATTGCCAAAATGTTTATAAATTAATTTCAATTATTTTTTTGTGAGTTCATTGGATTGTTTCGTTTTATATGTAGTATGGTAAAAAAGTAATAGTACGAAGTAAACACAGAGATAAAATTAAATTTACTATTAATTTACTTTTTTATAGAACGAGTCAGTAGTGTACGACTAAACTAAACACACCGATAAGCAGTGACCTCGGGCAATAGTTTGCTCCCTAGTAATAATGTATAATGTACTCATATTATTTCTATTATATTTTATGAAATCAATAAATACATTTTATGAAAAATTATCTGTTAATTTATTTTAAAAATATGTCAATAAAGATACAAATCGTTGCAATACATCACACATATGTTTTAAGAGTCAATGTTATTTTTAAGCAAACATTTAGGAATAGAAGCCCTTCAGCAACTGAGGATATTTAGTAACTCGACCTACAGTTTAAAGTAACGCGATGCTACATTTCAACTTCCGAGTCGCCGGATTATACGAAATGCCCACCTCTCGGTTTCCATGTCATTTTACTGGAGAACAAAAATACATGAAGAATATAGCAATTTGCTAATTTCTGAGTACAACTTAACGGTTTAATGTAGACATTAAAAAATCAAGAAATATTACTTACATTTGATACAAAAAAAAAATTATGAGTACGTCTGCCCCGATTATTGCTGACAGAATAAACTCTAAGTCTATAGTGAAAAGTTATTTTAGACAAGTTCTAAGTATAATATTTCAAACCTTAGCATGTTGCTACTGAACCAAGAGAAAAATATATGGCCAATTTACTAGAGTTAGGGGAATTTAAGGGTTATATTTATCTCGTTTAGTTTAAGATTGATACCACATAGCTTGATACCGTGCTTCTACAATGTTCAATTTTCGTTTTTCTTTCGTACTTAGTTGATCATTCGGTCTCTGCTCTGTGCGCTTTTATCTTGCCCATAGCTCCAAACATATTAAAAAAATTGTCAAATAATTTCTTAATATCTATATTTATATTTTTCCGATTACAGATAGATATAAAAAAAATTTTTTTTATTTTTTTATGTTGTATGTTTGATTTTTTCACAGTTTTTTTTTTACTCTTATAATACAATTATAATACATTTACTCTTAAAATACATTTACTCTTATAATAAATTGTATTTTGGTGGCGCTTGTCTGTGCTTCAGGATTTTTTAGATTATATTAATATGTTATATTTACAGAACTGTTTCTATTGCAAGGTAAATATTTTATACATTGAAACGTTATTGAAAAGTTTTGTACGTTGCTATCTACAGTTAGATAGTTTATAGAGTTTTCAGTAAGAGTGTCAAAAATTTGAAACTTAATAGCAGCAATACTGTTTGAAATGTAAATATTATTCATGGAGGGAGTGCTGCATTTAGTACATTGTGTCAATTCACCATGGAAAGATACACGATTCAACAGCGCCTGTAAATTATTCGTATCTATCATCAAAATGCTTATTCAGTGTGCGTTGCGTGAAATTTATGGAAACATAATCGACCTAACCAAACGATCTATTTACCGTTTCCTCGAAAAATCTTAACGAACTAGTTCAGTTACACATAATTTAGTAGCTGTGAGTTGTCGGATCGCTCGATCAATTGACAACATCGGTTCAGTATGAGACTTCATGGAAAACTTTGCACCATAATCTGCGTTGCAAGGATTATACAGCTCAATTAACAATTAACAACATTCGCGAAATGGGTTCTAGAGCAGTTGGAAAGTGACCCTCATGTTGGGGAAAAATTCTCTTGGATGGAAATGTGAATGCTATAGGAACATACGAATAGAATATCTTCGTATTAGAATAGAATATACGAATAGAATATCCTTCAACAAGACGGTGCGACTTCACACATTTTGCCAGACAATAGACTGATTGCAGAAAAAGTTCCCTTGGAGTATTATTTCACGAAATGGTAATGTAAACTGGTCATCAAGATCATGCAGTCTTCAGCCTTCGATCACTTTTTGTAGGGCGATGTTAAATATCTGGTTCATAGAAATAAACTCCGAACCATTATTGATCTTAAACGAAACATTCAGGCCCCCATTGAAAATATACTACGCGATATAAAATTGGGTTAGAAAGCCGATACATTTGAACGACATTATTTTCAAAACAGACTATTATTTGTTCTTTAAGATAAAATAACAATAATTACTTGTAGTTACATACTTGTAATTATTATAGTGCCTAATTTTAAAGTGATGACACTTTTATTGTACAATCCTTTATATAACTGCCCGTTTAATTTAACATTTCATCATTCATTACGTTTCTTTACATTTATCAACACATTTACATTTATCATTTACATCTTGGTTTCAGACATGACCTCCACCGTATATCTAACTCGTGCAGATACCCCTCCCCTCCACCCACGAGTCCAATGCCAATAAAGGGGTACTAACTGAAAGGCCAGTTACGACTCTCCGCCTTCGTGATAACCATTTTTGATAAGCTCCCTTATCATCGTTGGATGGGTTTCCGTCCAAGTCGCTGTAGCGCGAGGTGTGAGCTGATTTCTTATGTCAACGCCTGTTGCTCAAAGGTGCCTGAGAAAATGGCGGTTGAACACCACTTTTAAGGGTGTGTGTCGTAAAATGAGCGGTATACCCATCGATAATTACTATTATGAGCATAAAATGAGGGGTATATTTTGGTACTATTTAACTATATGTATTATTTAGTGTTCATTTAAAAAAAAACATATCATAATCTAATCTAATTATTAGTAGAATAATTATAATGGAATAAAATAACGGCAGAACTTTTGAATATAAAAACTATAGAACTAGGCTTAATTTACTAGTTCCCAGTTATATTATTTAAGGTAACATTTATTTGTTAATTTATTTGATAGTATCCGGAGTACATATCATGCATTACAGCGAATTTAAATTTCAAATTTCGTCGATCTAATAAAAGAAAGGTAAATAAACTCGAACAGCGACTGACTGGTTCAAGTCCTTGAAAAGGTTTTCATTAGAAAGGGTGGAACGTTTCCCGATAGAAAACAGTTACTTTGACGTGCCTGGATGCTTTAAATTGGGCATTTTGGGCTTTGTCTTGAAGCCTTATACATTATTCTTCGTCTGAAACGAATTAGCCACACTCAATTGTGTTTGCTGATTTTGCAGACTGAATTTTACAGGATAAAGTTCAAGAGCAGATATAATAATGAACAAACTAAAAAATTAACTGGCTAATAAGTTTCACTTTTAATAGCTAAAGAAGATAAAATTTAAATTATTGAGGCAAATTTTGAATTAAACAAAATTAAATTGAATTAATTTAATCATTGCTCATTATGGTTGAGACGCAGGTTGTTGTGCGTTCCATATGAGATTGTGGAACGCAACGGTCGGGGGTGTATAACTCCTGACTACTGTTGTCTCGTTGGACGCAGTCCAAAGAAGTTAAAAAACTCGATTTATAAGCCACCCGACGAGAAGTCGGCGAAAATATGGGTTGTTTGATTGTGGAGAGGGACTCCCTATTCTTGGCGAGAGAGCATATGTCGGTACCCTGATGAGTCTAACCACCAACATACGAAACATGTGCCCTCTAATGTAAGGGATGGGTCTCCCTTCCCTTCCTCCCGGCCAAGCAACTAACCATTGCTCATATATATATATATATATATATATATATATATATATATATATATATATATATATATATATATATATATATATATATATATATATATATATATACATATATATATGTATATATAGATATATATATATATATATATATATATATATATATATATATATATATATATATATATATATATATATATACATATATATATATGTATATATATATATATATGTATATATATATATATATATATATATATATATATATATATATATATATATATATATATATATATATATATATATAATAAGGAGAAATAGCACTGACTCATCACGTCTCTCGTCTGAGCACTGACTCGTCACGAAATCTCCGAAACTATAAGACCTACAGACTTGAAATTTGGCAGGCATGTTCCTTTTGCTATATAGAGATCGAAATCAGCTTAGAACGGATTTTTGAAAGTCAACTCCGAAGGGGGGTTGCGGGGGTGTTAAATGTAAAAAAATCCCGTTTTTTAACTAAAAGTCCTACAGACTTGAAACTTGACAGGGACGTTCCTTATAATACATAAATATCTACTAATAATTTAATTTTCGAAATATATTTACTAAAGGGGTGAATTGGGGGGAAATATGGTGGTGTAAACAATTAAAACACTCTCATTTTTTGACTATGCCACCTATAGGTTTGAAACTTGGTAATTCCTTATACTTCACAGACATTCACTAACGTGTTGTACGATAATCCGCTCGAAAGAGGAGTGGCGGGGGCATAAAATGTACAAATAAACCCGCTTTCTAACTGTAAGTTCTACAGACTTGAAACTTGACAGGAATTCTCCTTATGCTTCATGAAAATAGATCATGAAGATTAAGAAAATGAAGAAGACTCTGACAGACATGTCTAATTTTTATTTGTATTAGCCGGTTAAATTTTAATCATTTCTTTAGTTTTTAATTAAGTTATTTTTGTAGATTATCAAAAAGCAGAAAAATCAAAATTTAATAAAAATTGGATACTCGAACTGTGTGACAATTACTTTAAATTCAGCTGTTTATAATGTTTCAAAATAATGTTTTCATGACAATAATTATTATGAGAAAAATGAAAATGTAATAAAATTTGTATGTTCGACATGTGACAATTAGTTTAAATTCAGCTGTTAAAATATTTTTTTCAACGTCGTACTATCTTTAATAATACGATTATAAAATTATATTTGTCGGTTATCTCTATATTCAATTAAGGCATTACTTATTGATATATTTGGTTAAATTATTATTTCCAATGATTTTATTTCATATTTGAAGTTTTGGTGAGTTTTTATTTGATTTTTATTAATATATAATACGCAAACTTTTTATTCTGAATAATTTTTTTTCGCACCGATTACAGTAAATTTTTAACCCAGTACATCGTTTGTGTCTCCTAGACAGAAAATAGTATCTGCCGTTGATTGTATTTCCATCAAAAACTACACTGCATTCGAGGGGAGAGCGAGCACACTGCAAATCCTTCGTTTTCAGTTGTTTTGTTGCATAAAACATTTTTTATAGTCCTACCAAGTGATATTTCTATCATAGAACAGTGCCTGCAAATGCCCGTTGAAAATATTTCAATTGGTGGATTATTCATTCCTTTCAAAATTGTGACGATTCACCTAAAGGTTGCAACCGACTTATGGGTGGAGTATTGTTCGTTTGACTGGTGACTTTAAACATATCTTACCTGTTATATCACGAGGAACACGTGCAGATGAAGTCAAGGCCTGCCTTAACTCATCAAGTTTATGGTCTCATGTTAAAGTCCTATTTTTGAGAATTAATATGCGTGTTAATCTCCAACGTGACTTAATAGCAGAAGAGTTTTCAAAATTACTAATTGATATAGCTGATGGAAAGAGTCCATAAAAAGAAGGTAAAGTAAATATTCCTAGTAGACTTTGTGACATCGTGGATGATTTGATAACCCTGACTGACAAAATATATCCAAACATCGATCAGGCTGGAGTAAATTGCACTTCATGGTTAAAACAAAGAGCTATTCTCACTCCAACAACTGACCAAGCCAGTAGTTTTAACAACTTTCTATTGAAAAAGCTGCCGACTGAATATGTGAGTATGAATGTGAAGTATGAATATAAATTATGAATATGTGGACACGGTAATGGAGGTGGAAGATGCTGTCCATTATCCTATGGAATTTTTGCAGACGCTTAATCCGCCAGGAATACCTTCGTGTTATTTATCCCAAGATTGACACACCAGTAATGCTACTGCGCAATTTAAACCCTCCAAAACTATGCAATGGTACCAGACTTCAGGTGAAAGCTCTACATAAAAACGCAATAGATGTCACGATTTTTACTGGAAAATATGAAGGAGAAAACGTTTTAATTCCAAGAATTCCTCTAATTCCAGCAGACTACCACTTTAAATTCAAATGTCTCTTACGTTCAAACGTCAATTAAAAGTGAAAAATCCAAAACTGTTAGCTTAAAAAAAATCTAAAGGAAAAAATGTATAAAATATGTGTCAATGTCAAAAAATATGTCAGTTAAAAACTAAACATATTTGTAAAAAAATTCAACTAATAATTTATAATTAATACTATAATGTAAATATATTATATTAAGATATTATATAAAGGTATGTGTTAAAATATAAATGTATACTATGTATACGAATAATATATATATATATATATATATATATATATATATATATATATATATATATATATATATATATATATATATATATATATATATATATATATATGTAGTTGTTCTAAGTACCATTCACCTTTCGCGAATTCTCCGAAACTATAAGACCTACAAACTTAAAAATTTGACGGGAATGTTCCTCATGCATCGTAAATGGTTGCAAAGGAGGAGGGTACATAAAAATCAACTAAGTGGGGTTGCGTGGGGACGTAAAGGATAAATATACTCTAAAATTTTAAATTTGGGATTGTATCGTTATGAATTCCTCGCAATTTTGTCTGTCAAATTTATAAAAAAATTGTCAAATAGCAGGAAAAAAACTATGAAATTTTAAAAGTAGTTAATCATAAAAAACCAGTTATTACTAAAGTTTATGTCGGTACCCTGATGAGTCTAACTACGAACAGACATGTGCCCTCCAATGTAAGCGATGGGTGGGGCTTCCTCCCGGTCAAGCAACTAACATGAGATTGTGGAACCCAACGGTATATATTTGTATTTTACTGCATAGCATTTCTTTTTGAAATTCGGTTAGGTTTCAGATTGTCCATATTTTTTATTTTTATTAAGACATATTAAAAAATAAAGATGGAAATAAGTAATCGCTAACGATGGCTAATACTATGATTATTAAGATAATATATATAAGGTATTTTCTTATGGTAATAAAAGCTCACATTTTGCAAAAATATCGATATTGTTAACTGAAACACCTATTAGTAAAGTACGCTATATACTAGAGTTGCAGTCACTTGAATAACGATAATATTTTATACCAATTTTACCCATATATGTGTATTTTTCTGACGAAAATGTAAAAAAGAAACGTTAAGTAGTTCTGCCCTTCTAGAATTTATTTTTTTTTACCTTTCGGGAACACGTACAACTATCTCAGCCATCTTGCGGATTGGTATTGGTGTTGCCAACTAATCAGATATTCGAGTCTACGCAGACCGCAACTGTCGGAGCAGTCAACAGAATAGAAATGGAAATTCTAGAGTCGTAAAATAAAGCCTTGTCAGTGTAACTGTTATTCGAGAATTCGGTAATGAAATGTTGCCTAAACTTGTAATAAATTGGTGTTTAACAACTAAACATACATATATTAGACCAAATTGTCGGGTATACAAACAAGTTAAAAAAAATCAATAATATTTGCTATTGCAACTTAACAAATAAAGATCAATCAGGAATTTTATATTTTCACAGTAGACAGATATAGGGGTGGGTGTAAAACTTTAAAGATGGCTAATAAAAGGATGAATTGGGACAATTAATAAACACTTCTAAGTACACATTTAAAAATCTTTTATTTTATATCAAATATTCCAAAATTACAAATATATACAGTTGTTTCTTCTAAAAACAATAAATGAAACAAAAAATTTACTTTTTTACTCGTGTAAAAAGCATAAGGACAAAAGAAAACATGTTTTCAATAATGGGTATAGCCCCCGGTTTTGTTAATAACTTCAAATATTCGGTTTTTCATTGAAAAAACTAATCTTTGGCAGAACTGAGGGTCTGTTTGATACCACTCTTCTTCAATTCTGGCCTTCAACTTAGCAACCAAAAGAAAATGCCGTCCGGGTTTGTAAACTCTTCTTGCCACCTGATTTGACTGTTTGCTGGCCAATCTAAAATGTTCACGTTATTACAATCAAACTAGTGTTTTATAGGGCGGCTGGATTGTATGCCTAAGCAGCAAATGAGGCTGAAGTAATTTGGCTGTATGCTCAAAATTTCTGAAACGACTAATTGTGTTGTATATGGTTTTCTTGCACAAATTTAGCCGTGTTGATTATATTAGCGCTTGAGAAATTCCCAGTGGAAGCTAATTTTAAAACGGTTCTTTCTTCTCCAACGGACATTTTTTTAGCCTTCCACTACCCTTTTTTTCAATACCCTTTTTTCAATCAAAAAAGTATTGACTACAGTTTTTGATCTTCCCAATTTCTCAGTAATAGCACGATAAGTCAGCCCTGAGGCGTAAAAATCACTATTTTCACCTTTTCCGAAATCGGTTAGTTTATATCTTTTCGGCATTGTCACAGCAAAATTGAAACGCGTTAACAACTGGACACTCTTTTCACTGGTTCTTGGTCAATGCTGAGAACAAATATCCAACCACTGAAAATAGTTTAATACTGTTTGTTCCTAAATGTGTCCTTATAATTTTTATACGGTTTTATCATCTTTAGATGCATAATGGTAATAATGTCAACAATAACAAACATAAATAGGCTAATAATGATAAAGATGAACAAAAATATATTTCCAAAACTGTTTTGAAAAATAGAGTAATAAAATCTATTAAATTGAAACAGAAGAGCCCGTGCCCATGTCCTTATAGTTTTTACACGTACCTTATGTATAGGGTGGTCCAAAGAGTTGTTGAATTTTTGCAAGTTATGATGTCTGCAGTTATGGCTTCGATTTCTTGCCGAATATTCTTTTTTAGATCTTCCAGAGTGGCAAGGTGGTTGCGGTAAACTTAACTTTTAAGATATCGCGATAAAAATTTTACAGAAAGTCAGGTCCGGGTTTTAGAGAGGCTACTAAATATCTCCTCTTCGAGAAATCAATTTTTTCGGAAAAAGAGCCTGAACGATGGGTAAAGAGAGATTGGAAGTGTGGCAGGAGCTCCGTTCTGTTGGAACCAAGTGTCCTGACTGTATCTTTCAAATTCTTGAAGAGCAGGAGTGAAACAAGTTTAACGCATGTGGACATCGCTGATAATTCACCATTACTACGCGGCCTTGAGGGTCTCCGAAAAAATGGGCCAATTATTCCGGATGCTTTTATGACGCCGATTATGCAGATACCTTTTTATGTTTCTTTTTAGGGTTTCTCCACAGTAGTAGCGACAATTTTCATTACTTATCGCTTCATCATTTCGTTAGCGAATATAAGCCTATCAGCGGGATCCGTCGGCTTCAATTATTGCATTAACTAAATCTTGTACGGGTGCATGCGAAAATTTCTGTAAAGGATGGGAAGCACCGATGATCTCGTTATAGCAGCTCGCGCTTTTGAGTCGATAATTTGGATGTTGGCCTATGAAAGCTATCATTCTCTCAATGTTTTCATCGGTTCTCGCTGACCTTCGATGGCCGTGGACGCATTTATTTAACGTTGAACCAGTTTCTCCAAACTTACGAACCTACTGCTTAATTAACCGACGGCTTGGACAACGAACGCTCCTCTCCACTGTAGCACTGTATGGTGACTAAATTTCCCTGAGCCGAATTATCGTTTAAGACCGACCCCACCTTTCTAACCCTCTTATCAAATTTTCTACAGCGCAACCAAACATCTCTTTGGACAACCCTGTAGTAATAAATAAAAAAAAGGAGCAGTTCCAGTTGTTTCTTGTCCAACAAACTAAGATTTATCTCAATTTAGTCTATCTCTTCATTATAGAATAAAGTAGTATGTTTTCCGATCTTTTGATAAATTATATTTAATATCCTGTAGTGTTCTTTAATTTGTATAAATAATAACCATATTCTTTTAATTATTTATGTCTAATATGATTTAGAGAATTAATAATTAATAATTATGATCTTTGATCATAAAAACTAAACCATTTTATCCGACTGTTAAAACTGCTTTAGACAGCACGTAATAATTAATTATAACACGATATTAAAGTACGACTGTGATATATCGTTTCATAAAAGGGATTTTAAAAATATATAAAGTATCATATTTTTTGCAGTACTGTTTGAAAATAAATCAAATATAGTTCTGAGTTAATTAAGAAAAATATATAATAGTTCATAAAAATACCGTTGTACAGTACAAAATATGGTGTACAATGTATTCCTATTTACTAGAAAAATGTTCATGCTATGAAAAATGCTTATTGCCTTTTGCGAAGGCACATTTTCAATTTAACAGGGTACGTAAACAAACAAAATTGGCGTATACGAGGGTTGCTATTTATGTATCCGAAATTGGCAACAATGGTGTTGCTAAGCACAATCTGACATATAGATCGTAAAGTTTGATATTTTTGGCTGTATATGTACTCAGAACTTGTTTTCATACGGACGCTATTTGTGTTGTTTAGTGACTTGAAAATTTCATCTCAGCCAAAAAATGGAATTAATTCGTAAGAATTTTCGTGCGATGATTTACTACGATTTTCGACGTGGGTTATCTCAACAATAGTGCATCGATAGTGCAATAGTGCACTTCGACTTTTGGCGATGAAGCATCATCTAAAACTACTGTAGCTTACTGGTTTAGCGAATTCAATCGTAGCCGTCGTAATCTTTATCATCACTGATAAAGCAAGATCGTCATGTGACATACCGTGGGGTTAAGGCATCCCCAGACATTAGTATGACAAGCATACAAAACATTTTACATGAGCCGTTAGCCGTAAAAAATATTTGGTTGGTTTATGCGTGTTGGAATCCGCATAATTTGACATTGCTTAAAAAAAGATCGTGTCGATTAGTGTAAAATTTCTCAAAAAATACAATCGTGGTGTGTCAAAAGCCGTGTATAATGTCTACACAGGTGACGAATCTTGGATCTATGCGTATGAGCCCGAAAGAAAACAACAGTCGGTGAATGGGTCTTACAAAATGAGCTAAACCCAACAAAAGTTGTTCGCGCAAGAAGCACTCGAAGCAAATGGTCGCCTGTTTTTAGGATAAATGTGCATGTGGCTACAGTGCCACTAGATAATCGTAGAACGGTCAATTCTGAATAACACACAACCATTTGTTTGCCAGGAGTCTTTGAAGAAATAAAGAAAACTAACCAGCGACCCAGGATCATTCTTCACCATGACAACGCGAGCTCCCACACATTGAACCGAACTGAATATTTGACCGGTCAAAACATCGAATTGATGGGTCATCCACCGTACTGTCTTGGGTCCCTCAAATGGAATGTGAAAATTGGTTAAAACGTATTCAAAACTGTCGATCGATCATCGCGGAGAATTTTTTGAAAAGTAATAAAACTATTTTAGATGATAAATATTTGTTTTTATTTATTATTCCGGATACATAAATAGTAACCTCGTATGTGGTGAAGAGCATCCAGGAGAGACTAATCAAAGCATCATTACATACTTAAAATTTTTCATGGTACTCGGCAAATGCATACGTATTTCTTAACACAATGTATATTTTAATACAATATTCCGTGAAGTGATGTAGATATATGTATTTACTTGGGTGGGGTGCATGGATCTGGGTGCAATCTATTTTACGAGTATTACATGAACAGCAGTTACGACTATATCATACACCAGTGCTAACACTAAACAAATGATGCCCTATTATAAGATTCAGCTTCTCCACAAGGTTTCTTCAAAATCAAAATTATTTATTGGGGGCTGATGAATTACCCAGCAGAGTAAATGCCCAAGCATACTGAGTTTCTTGAATAATACTTTCCACAGCTTTTTCAAAATGTGCCATAAAATATAAGATTACAAATGTGGTGTCCACATGATGATGGTGATCTAGATCATAATGTCAAAGTAGTAAAATAATATAGTTAAGACAGGGTAGTTAGACGCTTCCGCCATAATTGATTTTTTTATACTATTAATATCATTTTGTTGTTTGAAAAGCTCTAACTGTTGCTAAAATAATACATACATTTACTAATCATTCTTTAGATAGTTTTTAAAATGTTGTTGATTTAAATAAATACACATTTCATCTTAAATATCGTTCTTCTTCATCCTATTTTGTGTTATATATTTTATTTATTATTGTTTATTTTTTTTTTATTTATGCAAATGTCTGCTCAACAATTACAATTGTTGCAACTCAAATTACAAGACAGTAGTTTGTAATGAAAGTTTTACGCACTTGTCTGTATTGATTTTTAGATTCCATTTATTGGGCATGGTATTTGTTGCTGTTTGAAGTTTAGTTATCGTAAGTTCAAGATTTTGTTCCTTGATTAGAGTAGTTGTATCATCTGCAAACATAAGGAGAAAGGCTTCTGTTTCTGGTATGTCGTGTGTGTATAGATTAAACAGAATTGGGCCAAGTATACTTCCCTGTGGCATGCCGGTTTTGTTCTTTCTAATAGCTGATGTTGCGTTGTGTATGGATGTTTGGAAGGATCTGTCGTTTATGTATGAAAAAAAGGATGGCTTTTAAATATTCTGGTATCTTAACCGATGTAATTTTATGTTTTAATATGTCATGCCATACGCTATAAAAGGCTTTGGCCAAGTCTAAGAATATGGTTCGAGTGTACTCTTTGTCCTCAAACCCCTGTTCTATAGCCTCTGTTAAGCGTTGGAGTTGCTGACACGTCGAATGCCCTTGTTTGACACCAAATTGGACGGTTTGAATTATGTTCTCGTTGACGTGTTTATCTTGAAAACCGTGAACAGGAACTTGAAAAAATGTCATTGACATGAGCTGCCATATATAATACTCTACTAATGAATTTGTGCACTAATGTGATGCTAATGTGTTTCAGAGTTACTGAAAATAATAAGAGGCAAGGTAATAATAAGAGGAGGAGATTATAACATTATTTAAAGAGAGAAATGCTGCTATAGGGGAGAGTGGGGAACGGCGAACGCGGGGAAATCCCGAACGCAGTGATTACAGTAGGTTAGAAACATATGAAATGATCTTGTTAGCCACTATCTTACAGATCACGCCACTTTTACTGCCGCGTGACAAACGGAACGAAACAGACGAGCACGCCGTCCAAGGTATGATTATTTATATTTTCTTGTTGTTTTTCTTGCACTTTTTGGCTCATTTACTATCACTGCTGTCTGGTTTGAATTAAATATGTTGGCCACTTAACTTGAAAAGTTAAATAGGTACATATCAAAGGTTATATTAAGTTCCTTAGTAGCGGTGTACATAAAGCTAACCTCATTATTTTTTTAACACTTTTAAATTTGAAAGTGCGGGGTAATCACGGACGAATTGAGTCGGGTAATTACGAACGGTCGGCATTACCCCATATATTTTGCATTGTTTTCACGGATAAACAGCTGCATTGGTTTTGACAAAATCCATTATTAAATCTTTTATTAAAATGCCTGTGTGTGTGTGAACTAACAATAAGATATTTTCGATGTACTTATAACTATTATTATTTGTTTTAAATGTCTCGCAATTATGTTAAAAAAACTGAACGAAAATATAAATTAGAAGATCTAGAGAAAGTCATAGAAGAGGTCCGATGTAAAAAACTTAATATAGGTAAATCGTCGATTGTTTATTCAGTACCAAAAACGACGATATTTGCCCACTTAAAAGATATAGTTATAAAACAACCGTGGAATAGGAAAAAAGCTATCTTTTCCGAAGCTCAAGAAATGGAACTTGAGCATCATATCCTACAATGCAGTAAGCTTCATTACGGTCTGACAATTGAGATGGTGCGCAAAATTTCATTCACATTCCCAGAGAAAAATAAACTTCGTCATAATTTTGACCGGAATAAACAAATGGCAGGTAAGGACTGGCTAATACCAGCCGTAATGGCCTTATGAGAAGGCACCTAGTACTTTCCTTAAGAAAACCCTACATTGCTAAATAGCTACATCGATAAATAGAATTAATGCGTTTAATGAAGCAGAACTCAAGATTTTTTACGACAATTTGGAATCCATACAAAATAAATATCATTTTGGACCTGAAATTTTTTTTAACATAGATGAATCTGGAATCATAAATGTTCAAAGAAATTTACAAATTTTGGCACCAAAAGGCCAGAAACAAATATGAAAGGCGACTAGTGGTGAGAGAGGATCTACTACTATGAGAGTTTGTACATTTAGTGCCGCTGGTCAATACATTCCCCCATTTTTTATATTTAAAAGAAAGCGAATGAATGAACAATTACTAAATGGCGGTAACTCCAACATGGTTGCTTCAGTATCTGAATCAGGATGGATCAATGAAGGCCTATTTGTCGACTGCCTCCAACATTTTATAACGTTTGCGAATCTGTCTAAAAGTAGTCCAACATTATTAATTTCAGATAATCATGAGAGCCATGTGAGCCTTCAGGCTTACACTTTATGCCGCTAGAATGGTATTATTTTACTAACCCTCCCCCCTCAAACTTCACATAAACTACAGCCACTAGATCTCACATTCTTTGGACCTCTTAAAAGTGCCTATAACCAAAAATGTAAGTATTCATGTCTGAGAGAGCTGGAAGAGGAATAATGCAGTATGAAGTGGTAAAACTATTCACAAAGTCGTTCAACCGGTGCAGCAATCTAGAAAAGGCAGCTAGCGGTTTTAGAGCAGCAGGAATTTATATCTATTATTTACTATTAGGATTTACTAGGAAACTATTCCTGGCCTATTGATTTCAAAGAAGCGGTGACCCAGACCCAGAGTGCAGAGTGCAGAAAACTCTAATAGCGTGCAAGTTCCTAATGTTATAACTCTCGACGCACATGCCGTTGTAACTCAAGCCCGCATTTCTGATGTTCAAGTTGCAATGGAGATATCGACTTTGGACGTACTTGCTCTTGAAACAGAAGCCTTTGAGGTTTCAGCTTCCAAGACCAAAACTATTGTTCCGGTAGTTGCTGCTGCGTCCCATGATTCTAATGTTCTTAGTGATAGACACACTCCTCCGCCACAATGTTCCGATGGTCTAAATTCTACTATAACACCAGAAAATGACTCTAATAATATTATTCGACTATCTGAATTAGTAAATATACCTGTGATTCCGACTATCGAAACGCTATATAAAGAAAAACCATGTAATCATTTTGACTAGTACACCTTTGAAACAAGAACTAGAACAAAAGCAGAACAAGATATTAGAAAAGGAGAAAAACGAGAAGATTTGATAGGATTAACAATCCTATCTGATAGGCTGATAGGACTAATAATGAAAATACTGACTATTTTTGCATTTTTTGCAGTGAGAAATACGTTAGCCCTCCCACGGAAGATTGGATTATGTGTTGTGAGTGCTACCAATGGGCATACGACAAATGTACCGACCAAGCTTCAACATCGGCGGGCTATCGATGTGATTTTTGTCGTTAAAAAATCTTAAATATATTAGTTCGTAATTATTCCATTCACTGTTCGGTATTAGCCGTCGCGTGTCGGGTAATGCCGAACAGCAAGGGTTTTTTTTTTTAGAAAATTTTTTTCTTTCAGATAATATAATAATGTTGAAGTTTAAGTTTAAGTTAGTAGAATAAAAGGACCGACTGATTAAGCATTAAAAACTTTTCTACCTCAAAAATCTGCACTGCTATTTCAGTTTTCCCTCAGCCGTTCGTCATTCCCCCACTCTCCCCTAGTTGTGTTATTGCATAAAATACATTTTTTAAAAATAGATAAAATTCAAATTTTTTTGTGTTGAATAGTTGAGAAAACATGTAATAAACTAAAAGAAAGTAAATATCTAGAAAGTATCAGTTTTTACCTTTTGAAACAAAAACATATGAAAACCCAATTTCAATTAAAATGCAGAAAGTTAAATAAGTTTACCCTAATATTTTTTTTCCAAGAAGTTAAGGCGAAAATCTAATTTATAACGTTGTCTCTTTTCGGCCGGCCTAAAAAGGGTTTTTAATTTATTTTTGCATCAACCTCTATTTGCTAAAAGGATTACCATTATAAAATAAGTACGGAAAGACCGGTATGTTGTAGTGTGTTGTTCCAGTTTTTGTTGACGCAGTTTCTATAAGTTGAAAAAAAACTCTGAAAGTGCTTTGGATAAGCTTAAAAATCCTTGATGGATTATCGTATACTTTTCTATAATTAGCAAAGTTAGTCTGTTTTTTAGTGCTGGTGAATTTGATATTAAAACCCAATAAGGATTTATTATATTTAAACATTGTAAATTTAATGTTACAAACATTTTATGCTTTTGGGCGTTTTCGAGTGTTTGAAATCAATTTTCAATGATGCTTGAAATTCGGCGTCCTCAATATTTTTTGGTTGTCCAGGCTTATTGTGTAGTATTTAGCTTATTATGAAGTTTGACGCATAAAAAATGAGAATTTAAACAGTTTTCATTCATTCACACTTAATCGAATTTAAGTTACTCGACGCACGTTTCACTACCTAAGTTAGCATCATCAGGATATGATTAAAATTAAAGTTTGACTTATACCTAAATTTGATGCGATGAAGAGTATCAAATTCGTTGATGCGTATACAATTACTCGTTCACGATGAAAACAAATTAAGCACTGTATTGGAACGGCCTTTTATTTAGATTATTTTTACATTTAGCTATTTGGATACATCCGTTCACATCGAATAATTTTCTATCTTTAACATCTAAGTAACTTTAAGTTGCTTAAATGTTTATTGTGGTTAGTTTCATAAATAACACATCGGTCAATAAGTAATCAGTTTGACAAATAAAACACACATTTATAACATTTCTACATCTTTTATAGAACTATTTCGATTTGCCTTCAAAATATCCTTCAGTTTCTGCAATTACCTTTTCATTGGAGCGACATTTTTTTCCAACGAGCAATTTTTTTGAAGTCTGAGAACAGGCAATAGTTGCTGGGAGCCAGATCTGGAATACGGTGGATAAGGAAGCAATTCGAATTGCAGTTCATGCAATTTAACCATTGTTGCCAGCGATTTGTGGGTATTGATGATTGTATTGGTGAAGCAGCAATTTTTTGTTCATTTGGAGTTTTTTTTGATATCTCGTCCTTCAAACGCACCAATAATTCATTTATTATTCGCTATGGATGGTTTTGCTTTTCTTGAGCTAATTCATGAACAATAGCCTATGCGCATCCCAAAATACAGAGACCATAACATAGCCTGCCGATGGTTGCGTTTTTGGTTGCTTTGGACGACTTTTACCGGTTACTGTTCACTCAGCTGACTGCCGATTTAACTCCGGAGTGTAATGATGGATCCATGTTTCATCCATTGTAACATATCTCATAAAAAATCCTTTTTATTTCGCTTAAACAGCTCCAAACTTTGGTCCGAATCATCAATACGTTGTTGTTGAAAAGTTCATGCAAAATGGTGTAAATACTTGCTTTCTATATCTTCATGATATCAGCTGCATGAGATAGAGCTTTACTTTACGGTTTTGCGGAATAATTTTGTGTAATTTTTTCTAATGTTATCTGGTATAACCACCTCATTTGGACGTACACAGCGTTCAGCATCGTCGGTGTTTGTACAGCCATGTTTGAATTCAGCATACCAATCAATTATGGTTGATTTTCCTGGGGCAGAGTCTGGGTGATGTTTATCAAGCCATTGTTTTGCTTCAATGTAACTTTTTTCATCAAAAAACAATGCTTAATCACCACATAAAATTCTTTTTTTCATTGTTTTGAAAATAACAAAAGTTGCGTCACTTAAAGCACAACAATTCAGAAACTAGTAGACATATTGTCATAAAATTTTGACACATGACGTTTGAAGGTTGGCAGAATCGACCACTGGTATGGATTTTTCGTAAGTGACGTCATCTATATGTCACACCGCGGACTTATTGACCGATGTGTTATGTTAGGATCTATCTGGATCTATTATATCTAAATTAAGACATATTCTTTAGATACTTAAAGATTTTTGCCATTTTTATTTGACTAATACATTTATGGTCGAATGAATATTGTCTTTAGAATTATCTAAAAACTGCTAATTTATTATTGGATTTACATACTATTTTTATATTAATTATATTAAATACAGTGCATTTGACTAAAACAATGTTGTTTCATACATGTTTCGATGAAGGTTTATGGAATACGTACACTTTCCGCTCCAGATGGCCTGGTCATACCCATCTAGTTTTGACAAGCTTTTGCACTATATCTTCCATTCATGTCCATATTAATTTTCTTACATCTTAAAATATCTTAAAGAGTTCTTCTTCCATATTTTTATATTTTGTGGATGTTTTTGATGTTAATGCCACGTTTCTGATGCGTGTAAGTAAGTACAATAATCATATATTGGTCTAATACTCACTTTCATCTTTTATGTTATGCACTTGTTTTTACTTCGCATTGCGTCACTTAACCTACTGAATGCTATCGAAGCTAGCAATCCAATTCTTTAATTTACATCAGTTGATAGTTGATCACATATCTTTATTTGCGGTTATCGCTTGTCCTAGGTATAAGTATGTCTCAACTTCTAGTACTTCTTTCTTCGTCTAGTTTTATCTCTTCATGTTTACCTTCGATGTTTTTCACCTCAATATTTTTGTTTTATTCATATTCATTGTCAGTCCTACTTCTTTGAATTTATTCCTTAGTTCCTTTAGCACATTCATTCATTTGTCGTTCTTGTTTGCGATTAGCATAATGTCGACGATAACTCCCAGATTTAGTTTTAGGTTTAGTTGTTATCAATTAATGTTAAAGCCTTTGTCGTTCTACTATACTTCCTCGAAAATGTGTAAAAACGACTACAAAAGTTAATTATGTTGGGGCAGTGGTGGCTCGTGGGTTTTTAAAGTGGAAGGGCGTAGAAGAAAATAGTGTTGCTGAAGATTTTTTTTGCTTTCCTCTTCCTCCTTTTTACTTTTCGTGGTATTGAAACCCTATACAGGAGGTGAACCAAGAAAATGATTTAAAGGAAAGAAAATGAACGGAAATAAAATATGGTGTTTTGCTCTGAAAAATTGTTTACTATGATAAATGCTGGATTGGCGGCGCCCCAACGCCCTCCCTCACGAGCCGCCACTGTATTAGGGATAATAACTCTCCTTGTCGGATTCCTAATTCAATTTTGGTGGATATAATTGTCAAAGTTAGCGTTGTGGCGCCATTTTGAACAGTTTGATCACAGCTAGTAATACCTCATTTCAAAGCTGTTTTAAATATATATTAAGATATCTATTTTTATGTTGACATCTGTCATTTATCTGTCATTTATCGTAATCATATATTTATCATAATCGATTAAATTTAATATTTTAAATAGGGTTTAAACCGGGTCTCCGTGTAAAATATAAATATTAGTTTTTTTTTGATAAAAATCAAATTTCACACTAATCTTACTAATATCTTACTAATAGAAAGTAGAAAAATACGTGTGATTAAAATTTTATTAATATTATTTATAAATTGTGATCCTTAATTAAAAAAAAACATTGCAACTCTTAGCCTTAAAAGGAATTCAATGCTTCTGACCACATGGAATAATTAATTCTAACAAAATGCTAAAGTGGGAATGCCTTACATGGTTTTGCAAAAGGGTTTTGATATGTCTAAAAAGCATCAATAATTATTAGTGTTTAACTGTTGTGAAATATATTTTTTATATATCTACATTCATTGAGAGAAATTAAAGTTTACTTTTAATAAGTAATAAAAGTATCACTTTTTATCCTATCACAAGAAAAAAAAGTTAATCCATTATAGACTTTTTTTATTCAAGAACTTCCAAATAAAAATCAATCACATTTCTAATACCACATAAAAAGTTACACTAAAAAGTTGGGTAAATAAATTAAATTTCAAATAGACAAGCTTAAATACATTCAACGCAGTAAAATTACATTATTCCAGAGAGTTAAGGCAAAAATCTAATTTATAACGTTGTCTTTTTTTTTAAACAAGGCTAAAAAAGGGTTTTTAATTTATTTTTTTATCGGCTCCGACTGGCTAAAAGGATTACCATTACAAAAAGAGTATGGAAAGGCCGGGATGTTGTAGTTAGGTTTTCCAGTTTTTGTTAACAAAATTTTAATTAATTAGTAATTAGAAATTCTTTGATGGATTACTACACATTTTTAATAATCCGCAAAGTTGGTCTGTCATTTCTTGCTGATGAACTAATCCTGAAATTGAGCAGAATTGAGTTTCGTATCCTGTTTAAAAATTAAAAATAGCTGTTACAAATAAAAATAGTTTGAAACTTCAACAGACCTATGGAAACAGTTCTAGGTACTTCTTCAATTGAGTCTCGACCTTCTGAGAAGGCCTTAAATGACTTGAAAATCTGGACCCTTGACAAAACATTGTTTCTATAGACCTATTGAAGTTTTGCAAAAGTTTGCGTTGCATTAGGCGCAAGAAACAAAACTTGATAGGGCATCTAGAAAAATTCGATTCACGAAAAGGGAGTTCAAATCTGCAGTGAAGACGCATTATATATTGACCTGTCTCCCCTCCAAAAAGGAAGCCAACATTGTTCTATTACCACAAGTTTCATTACTACAGGATGATATTGAAATAAAATTTTAAAAAAATATATCAATTTTAACAAATTTATTCTTAAAATTACAGTAATTCTTGGAAATTTCCAATCCTCCACTTTTGTCCTGGCACTCTTAAAGCCGACTTCAATTATGGCTTCGATTTATTGCCGAATATTGCGATATACTTAACTTTTAAGATATTGACACAAAAAAATCATAGGGAGCCAGGTCCGGGCTTCGAGGGGGTCACTGAATGTCTCCTCTTCGAAAAATCTATTTTTCCGGAAAAAGCGCGTGAACGACGGGCAAAGAGAAATTGAAAGTGTGGCAGTTAGCTCCGTCCTATTGGAACCAAGTGTCCTGACTGTATCCTTCAAATTCTTAAATAGCCGGAGTGAAACAAGTTTGAAGCATGCCGACATAATCCTGAGTATTCACCGTAACTGCACGTCCTTGGTGGTCCTCGAAAAAAAAACGGGGCAATTATTCCGGATGTCGACATTGCAGCCCAAACTGTGACCTTCGGGTTATGCTGATGCCTTTTATGTTTCTTTTTAGGGTTTTCTCCACACAAGTAGTGACAATTATAATTATTGACATGATCATTAAGATGGAAATGAACTTTATCAGAGAATATGATGTTGTAGGTGTAGGATAGGATTCAAAGCACCGATGATATCGTCACATTTAAAGCAGCTCGCGCTTTCGAGTCGATAAGTTTAGTTGTTGGTGCACGAACGCTCTCACTGTCTCAATGTTTACATCGGTTCTCGCTGATCTTCGACGGCTAGGTTTAACGTTGAACCATTTTCCTCAAACTTATGAACCCATTGCTTAATAAATGAAAGACTTGGACATTGATGAACATCGTGCAGATTGAAATGTGGTCGAAATCTACGGCGCGCAATAGTGGTGGGAATGTTGTTGCGGTAATACTCGCACATACAAAACGAGTGCTCCTCTTCTGTGTAGCGCTGCAAGGTGACTAAATTTCCCAGAGCCGAACTATCATTTAAGACCGACCCCAACTTTCTACCCCTCCTGCCAAATTTTCTACAGCTCAACCAAACAATGAAAACTCTTTGTACCACCCTGTATATTTACACAGCTCGTAGTGCTATTTTAATCAGATCTTCAAAATAATGGCTGACTGACATTGTGGAAATGCAGAGACAAGAGTTTGTAACAAATTTGGCAACAAAAAAAAATTCAAAAAATACATTACTCAGTACAATTACACAGTATTTTAATAAAAAAAAATGTTTTGATATCTTTAATTTTTTAACCTTGGATGGTAGATACACATTTTGTAATTAGTTTTTCACTCACACAATTTACAACAGTTTTCATCAACAGATTGAAACTACTCGAAAAACTATTCGGACCGATTCACGGATTGAAATTACTCAACGTGCGTTTCGCTAACCAAGTTTTCATCCTCAGGAGATGACTAAACTTGACAAAAACTGATTTAACGGTTTTAGCAATCTCCTGATGACGCTTGGTTACTAAAACGGGCGTAATTTTAATCCATTTTGTGGTGAATGGAAAAAATTTTATAACTGTAATTCTACAATCGTCTCACGG
The DNA here is from genome assembly GCA_031761425.1 of Cosmopolites sordidus. Classification (NCBI taxonomy): domain Eukaryota; kingdom Metazoa; phylum Arthropoda; class Insecta; order Coleoptera; family Curculionidae; genus Cosmopolites; species Cosmopolites sordidus. The sequence goes on from JARFXV010002301.1 coordinate 150,952, forward strand.
AAAACCGGATTTTTAAAAAATAGCTATTTTTAGAGGCGTTATCTTTTGACGGGGATACGCGTTAGAAACGTGCATCCTTCACTGACGTTTTGACAAAATTTCACGACATTCGAATTATTAGAAGCCACGTTATTGCGCTTAAAGTTGTAATAAATATTCCATTAGTACCGTTTCTATAAGTACAGTTAGTATGAAAATATGGTACAAAGCACCCCACGCTTTTTTACAATGACACATTAATTATCTTGTTCATCACTTTATTCTTATATTGAAATTTTTTTTTCTTTTTAATTCGGTTTATCATTAAAGTGTATTTTTTATTTTTTTTTAAACTATAATTTTAGCAACGCTTTCGAGAGAGAATTTTAGGTAAGATGGTTTTTTTGATATGCTCTTTCTTTCGTTCTCTGTCAGCGTGCGGGCTACCAGTTGGCAGTAGAGGTTACATTTACCTGTGCGCATAATACCTATACAGGTAATAATATTAACTTTTCAAATAATTTTAGCTACTTCTAGCTAAATGCAATTTTGAATTAAACTTGACATCATCTTGGTTCAATTATATTTCTAGATGAAATGTTCTTAAGAACGATGCAATACAACAGACACACCAGCATCGAGAACGGCCAAAACAACAACACAAGTCGTTAAGATATAATCGTTACATTAAATATTTAATTTTCTTCGATAAGGTAATTTTTGTTAACTAAGAAATATTGTTCAATTTATCAACTCGATCAACTCAACTAGATCATATTTTTGAACAAAAAATGCTCCCTTTAACTTTCGTAATTTTCAAGAAGGATATCGATCTTCGGTTATCCAAAACACTTTAGAAGTTTTTCTGGGCCGATAAAAACCGGTTCCGAAAAAAACTGGAAAAATAAAATACAGCATCCCGGCCTTTCCATACTTCTTTTGTAATGGTAATCTTTTAAGCCAGTGGGGGTCGATAAAAAATGTATTAAATACTTTTTTAGGTCAGCGTTTGAAAAGACAATGTTATGATTTAAATTTTCATCCTTTCAAAGTAATATTTTATTGGGATCAATGGATTTAAACTTTTCCATTTTATAACCTATCAGAATTTTAATCGATAAATCGGATTTAATATTATGTGTCTCGATTTGAAAAGTACATGGAATTTGTACGAATTTTTTAAATATACTTTTATCTTAATGTATATCAAAAATTAAGAAAAAATTCGGTTGAAATAGTTCGGTTTTGTTCTACTGAAAGATATTTTGCTACCTTAAATTAGTAGGCTTGGTTCTATATGTGATTTTGAAATGTCATCTGTTTATTATTACTGTTGTTATTACGAGGGTTGCTATTTATGTATCCGGAATAATACATAAACACATATATTTATCATTGAAATTAATTTTATTGTTTTTCAAAATATTTTCCCGGTGGCCGATACATTTTTGCATACGTTTAAACCAATTTTCATCGCACTTTTTCCTTTCCGATTGAGGTATCTCCCAAAACATGCATCTTAAACGATCAAACACTTCTTTTGGCGTCGAAAATCGTAGGCTACGCAGTTTATTCTTCACGGTCGGGAACAAAAAGAAATCACTGGGTGCCAAATCAGGACTGTTTCGCTAATTGTCTCTTTATCAAAAGGTCTGTTGAGATCACTGAGATTTTTTCTCGAAGTGGTAAAGCATAATATGACGAATACGAATAAAATTTTCGACATGCATTTTTATCAAGTAAAAGATTTTTTTATGCAAAAAAGCAAATAAAAATACCAATATGCATAAGCAAAAAATGTAAATAAGTTTGATATTGTGCATCAACCTAACAGAATTCTTTTTTAACTTTTCAAATATTGAAATTCTGATATAAAGGTGGGGTAGAGCGGGGCTAGTTGATCATAGGGTCTAGTTGATCATAAAGGTTAGTTGATCATAGGGACTAGTTGACCATAGAGGCAAGGTGTGCAATCGAAATATCTCGAAAACTAAGCAACCTACAACAAAAGTGTAAATGGCGAAAACAAGGGGTTATGGGAGGGGAATAAATAGCACGACTGTCAATTGCTATCCAGTGCTCCGATAAAATAAGAGAACGCTTTGTTTTTTTTTCGGCGTAAAAAATATTACAGGTCATCATAATTTAATGGGTATTTATTTTTAACTCTTACGACTTTTTTATAATCTAATTTATATTTTGTTGCCTCAACTAGGGCTAGTTGAGCAACGCGCGTTCAATGCTTGCTCAACTAGCCCCTCTAGATGTTCATTGTAGAAAATCAAATTTTTCTTTAATAAATTAATAACCATCAATTAATTTGTGCATGTTTAAATTACATTTAATTAATTAAAATTACTTATATTGATAATTGTATTAATGATTATTATTACATTTTAGGATGCGTACATATAAAGAAAGACCTCAAAAGGTTTAGCTACTAGTCAATAATTGAGTGATAGTAGCAAAAGCTGTAGAGGGGAAAAATGAGTGTATATGCTGCATCCAAACCATTTAATATTAATACAGAATGGCTTAAAAGATATATGTTTGTATAAAATGCGATAGAGACAAAGATTATTAATAATTTGGGATTATTTATCATCTAGCAATATTCTTGATCTCATAATTAGTTAATATTTTAATTTAGTATTAATTTGCGTTATAATTATTCTTAAATATATAATTTTAAATAAAAAAAATGTAATAACAGTCCAGTGATTGGAAAGATTTAATATTATTTGATTTCAATTTTATTTTTCCAGAGAAATAATAACAATATGGGTATGTAATAATCATAATTTAATTAATATTTGCTTGTTGATTACAATTATTTTGTATGCAGATCATTTTATACAGTCATCAAGTCCATTTTAGCCATTGCTCAACTAGCCCCACTAGTGGAACACGTTGAGCAAGTTGGAGCATTTCGCATTTCCGACGGATCGTTTTTACGATGCTAGGCGTTTTAGAGAATAGTAAATTACGAACCTAACAAAGTAAGAATCAATTAAATCGGATGTATATTCTTAAAGTTATGGGAGATCAAGCGAAAAGTTGCTCAACTAGCCCCGCTCTACCCTACGACTCACTTCAAGCACCTGCACAAAATCTACACAGGTACCGAATCTTGGATCTCTGCGTATGAACCGAAAAGTAAACAGCAGTCAACTGTATGAGTCTTTCAAAATGAGCCTAACCCAATAAAGGTTGTTCGCGCAAGAAGCACTTCGAAGCAAATAGTCGTATGTTTTTTTCAGCGACGCAGGATCATTCTTCATCATGACAACGCAAGCTCTCACACATGGGACCGAATAACTTAATATGTGACGGGTCAAAACATCAAATTAATGGGTCATTCGCCGTACAGTCCTGATTTGGCTGTATCAAATTCTTTTTGCTCCCGTCCGTAAAGAATAAACTACGTGATCAACGATTTTCGACGCCAGAAGAAGCGGTTGATGCGTTCAAAATGCCTGTTTTGAAGATACCTCAATATGAATGGAAAAAGTGCTATGGAAATTGGTTCAAACGTATGCAAAAGTGCATCGATGGGGAATATTCTGGATACATAAATAGCAACCCTCGTATATAGCAATGTTATATAGTATAGGTATGATAATAGTAAAAAAAAATGGGCATTTTTTCCATTTTTTCTAGATGAAACAATTCAAAATTAATAACGACGTCGAACTGGCCCAGCTGGATTGGCTTCATGAAGCTATAAATATAAAAAAACCGCGTAAAAAGACCCAAATTGTCTTGCATCATGACCACGAACGCATACCGAGGATCGCGTAGTAGAATCAATTACCAGCAAGGGCAATTACCAGCAAATGGTTTTGGCCCCTTTGCAAAAACGTAGAAAACATCCGTGGTGGGATGAAGTTTGCGAGCAAATAGTATTAAGCCGAAGTAAAGCATTCAACGATTCGAACAGTCAAAAACAGCAATAAACTATAACATCTTTTTGGAAGTAAGAAAAGAAACATCGAAGCTAATTAGACAAACTAAAAGAAAATATGAAAACAATCAACTTAATGAAATAGAAAGATTTCCAAAAAATAACACCCGAAACTTTTACAAAACATTTAAAACTAAATTAACAGGCTATCAACCGCAAAGTCTTTGATTCCAAAAGGAAAACGGACAATTAGCTCTAAATAACCAAGACAATTGTAAAGAACTTGCGAAATATTTTGAACAAATACTAAACTGTCCTGAGCCATTGAACAAATTAGCAACTCTAAACCCTAAACAAATAAACCCAGATTCATTACCACCGAATGAAGATGAAATAATTAGGCAAATAAAGCGACTTAAAAATGACAAAGCTTCTGGTGAAGAGGGAATCACTGCTGAACTTTTGAAATCCGCTGGTCCAGGTACAATCAAGGAAATAACCAAAATTCTACAAGAAGTTTGGCGAACCGAACGGATTCCGGAAGATTGGAAAGATGCTCTAATCCATCCACTACATAAGAAAGGAGATATAATGGATGTAAACAACTATAGAGGGATATCTCTTCTCCCAGTTTGTTACAAGATTCTATCTCAATGTCTACTAGGCAGAGCACAGGGACAGTTAGAACCTATCATTGGTGAATATCAAGCAGGTTTTCGACCGGGCAGATGCTGCCCTGAACAAATCCTGAATCTGAAGTTGATTCTAAGACATCAAAAACTGTACAATAAAAATCTCGTCTGTATATTTGTGGATTTCAAAAAAGCATATGATTCTATTGACCGTGAATCTTTATTCCGAATCTTGACTAGATCTGAAAACGCTGGCAATTATTAAAGCAGCGTTAACTAACACAAGGTCAAAAGTTAAATTCATGGGTGACATCTCAGAGCCCTTCAAAATTAAAACTGAAGTGAGACAAGGGGATGGACTCTCGCCACTCTTATTTAACTGTGTTCTAGAAAAAGTAATACAGGAGTGGCATGAAAAAAAGTCGGCCCTGAATATTGACCAGCCCATTAAACTGGGGAGAACCAACATCAAAATTGATTGTCTGGCATTTGCTGATGATCTAGCAATTTTAGCTCAAGATGTGTTACGGCACAGAAACAGATTGAAATCCTAAAAGAAACATCAGAAAAGGTAGGCCTTCAAATTTCCTTTGAAAAGACACAATACATGACCTGCAACAGACTAAGAACACCATTTCTAAAAACAAAATATGGTAACATCAGACGAGTCTCTCAATTCAAATATTTGGGTAAAATAATCATGGAAAATGGGTTGGAAAAAGCGGCCAATAGATGTAAAAAAATGGAAACGGCATTGAGACTTACACAAAATATTTACAACAAGAAATGCCTATCTAAAAACACAAAACTGAGACATTACAACACAATTATTAAGCCAGAATGTCTATATGCTGCAGAAACGCTCGTTTTGAATAGAAAGAGGGACATCGAGGACATTGAAAAGAAGGAAAGAAAAATCATAAGAAAAATCCTAGGTCCCAAACAAATAAATAGCATAACATACCGACTTCGAGAAAGCCAAAAAATCAAACAATACACAGATATACATAGCGATAGGAGAAAAAGAAGACTTAAGTTTTACGGACACATAAAACGGATGAATCCGAGTAGGTTAACTAGACAAATAGTCGAATTTTATGAAAATAGGAGTAGAGCTAAAGTAGAAATAATTAAATGGATTGCTGTAATTAAAGAGGACCTAAGACCAGCAAATATTACACAAAGTGAAATTCAGAATAGAGGCTGTTTCAGACACAAGGTTAACGTTTGGAAGGTTGGCCAGAGAGAAAAATGTAGGAAGACCGGAACAACTTGGTTTGACGAAAGGAAAAAAGCTCATAGCAAAGAATGAAATTAATATGGGCGCAAAGGAAGGCTAACAACAACAAACGCCTCTAGTTGTACTTCGCGTGGTCCACCAGGGCCCATACGTGAGTAATAATAAATATATATATATATATATATATATATATATATATATATATATATATATATATTTCATCAGTCAGTAAAGTAAAATTTACTGTCTAAAGATTGACAAGTGACAGTAAAGTGAATGCACAATTCAAGGGTTGATAGTTCGGGTTGAGAACCGGGACTAATTGATAGTCGATGGACTTGGTTTGAAGTTCACATTAAGCGATAGTTTCAGGCGCCAAACTGCCCTAGAAGCTGACGCGCTCCTAATTTTAAATAAATTATCCTTTTTACCTAGTGGCTAGTGAAGAAAATTTGATTAATTTAGCAAAAATAACTTAATTTATCAACGTCACATTCATAACATTATCAGACAGAGCAATACATTGTAGCGTTCACAAATTCTTGATCGATACTAGAAAGATCATTTTGTGCGAATTGTATTTGAAAGAGCACCTGTATCGTTTAGGACAAGGTCAAGACAGTCTAACTCCAAATCTTGAGGTGAGAGGACATTTTCGCGCCTTATCCTTCCCACATAGAGGGTTTTACGACCCGGATATTAGAGAATCCGGTCAATCAATGACCAGGCCGTTAAAGAACCACTTATTTCGGAGCCTGACCATCGCCGAAACCATATTCTTTTTTGGGGCTACTTTGCATAGTAACCGGTCAGTGAGGTTCCAGACTAATTGGAGACCGCCGTATAGGGACACCGAATTGCCCGTAGGCGTACTCATGGTATTTGGATACCCCAGTACTGGATAGACAAGCGGCGGGACAATTGAGAAATATAACCTAAAAAAGATAAAGAGAAAAAAACTAATAAAGAAAAGAAAAAGATTAATTAATTTTAGTTAAAGTTTCATGTTTCTACTTTTACATTATCTACTTTTCTGACTACCGTCAGGAAATAGACAATTTGCATTCGATCTGATTTATTATTGATAATTTTATTTATTTTGATCATATTTGATTACTCTTAAGTTATCTTTACTTGCTTAATATTGTTTGAATAGACTTAGTACCATCTAATTTATAAGTACAGAGACGAGCTTGTGTAAATTAGAACTTGTTCAGTTTTTTTTTATTTTCCACGGTAAGGTTTGGTGAATCACAGTCCCTAAATCTTCCTGTGTTTTTTTATAGTTTTAATCTTTCTATCTTTTAATGTTCTTTGTGTTGTTTTTTTTTAGTGTGCTTACGTGTATTAAAGAGTATAAAATCAAGTCAATAGTTTTTACAAGTACAGACAACTAGAGACGAGCTCATGTAAGTTAGATGAATTTGTTCAGTTTTTTTGATTTTCCACGGTAAGGTTTGGTGAATCACAGTCCCGAAACCTTCCAGTGTTTTTTTATAGTTTTATTCTTTCTACATTTTAATGTACTTTGTGTTGTTTTTCTTAGTGTGCTTACGTGTATTAAAGTATAAAATCAAGTCAACGGTTTTTTTTAAGATAGACCCCTTCACGGTTCTAGGGTCTTCTATAATACAAGATAATTTAATGAACTGGGTGGCGCCCTTTTGACGCGGAGTTTCATCCTGTCCAGGACCTTCTCCCCGGTGCTCCCGGCGAACAGCTGCCGTCGCTATGGCCAATATTTTAATTAATTGTTTACAAAGCGAAAAAATAATTGGTCACAACATCTTGACACATCAGTCAATAAGTCCCCGGTCTTACAAATAAAATACACTTTTTTGAAAATTTCGACTTTATTCATCAATATATTCTCCTTGAAGAGCAACACAATCATTCCAACGCTTTCCTAACATCTCTACATCTTTTTTATAGAACGATTTCTCTTTCCTTTCAAAATATCCTTCAGTTTCGACAATTACGTCTACATTGGAGTGAAATTTCTTCATCCATTTCTGCACTTTTTTGAGGTCTGAGAAAAGAAAATAGTCGCTGGGGGCAAGATCTGGAGAATACAGTGAATGAGGAAGCAATTCAAAGTGCAATTCATGCAATTTAGCCACCATTGCCAACGATCTGTGCATTATGCAGTGCATTGTCTTGGAGAAACAGCACTTTTTTGTTCATTAGGAACCTTTTTACGATCTCGTCCATCAAGCGCAGCAATAACGCTGTTGATGGTTTATAATTTTCCCTTTCTCGAGGTAATCGATGAACAATATCCCATATGCATTCCAAAATACAGAGGCTATTCTTGCTTGCCATGGTTGTGTTCAACAGATTTCGGCTTCGGAGTATAGTAATGGATCCATATTTCATCCATTGTCACATACCGCAGGAAAAAATCCTTTTTATTTCGCTTAAACAGCTCCAAATATTGCTCAGAATAATCAATTTTTTTTTGTTTTTGGTCCGCTGTGAGCAAACGCAGTACCCATTTCGATAGGAATTTACGCATTTCTAAATGTATGTTTTCCTATGCAAAATGGTTTAAACACTTCCTTTCGATATCTTCATTATATCAGTTATGTCCTGCAGCTTTACTTTACGGTTCTGCGAAAAAATGTTGTGAATTTTCCTGATGTCTCATGTAACCAAGTCATTTGGACGTCCACAGCGTTTAGCATCATCGGTACTTGTACGGCCATGTTTCAATTCTGCATACCAATAAATTACGGTTGACTTTCCTGGGGCAGAGTCGGGGTAATGTTTATCAAGCCCTTGTTTTACTTCAACGGTATTTTTCTTCATCAAAAAGCAATGCTTAATCAACATATGATTATTTTGAAAATATCAAAAGTAGCGTCACTTAACGTACAACTCAGAAATTAGTAGCCAGATTTTCATGAAATTTTGACACATGACGTTTGAAGGTTGGCACAATTGACCAGTGGTAAGAGACGTCATCTATATATCAGACCGGGGACTTATTATGTGTTATATAAGGTATAAAAAAATATATTTAAAAAAGGAATATATCGAATTATTTAGATACTTGGGAACAATATTTCAGATTTTAGATAAGGAATATAAGTTTGGGTATAATTACGCATTTTTCCAATTTGTCATTTATCATTTATCAAATCTATCATTTATCATATGTTAACATTATACTCAAAAACATTTACCACTAAACGTCAAATTACTTATTTTTAATCATCCAATCTAATCATCGTAATCATGCTCTAACATGGTTAAGGAGACGCGCTTCGAAAAGTTAAAAACAAGTGATTTGGTATTTAGTGGTACATCTCTTTGAGTTTAGTGCTTCACACCCAAGGTTCCAATAGAATAACTGATAAAGTTAACGTTAAATACAGGACCTATGTTATTATATAGACGTTTTTGAAATATACGTGGGATAGAAATATGCCATTTCATTTGCTATCATGCCTTTGTAAACCTTAGAGTATCTAGGTCTTTGTCTACAATACTTTGTAAAAATGACTACAAATTGTCTAAACACAGACCCTGTTTCATCGTTGTTTCAATATGGGGTGTCTTGAGAACATTTCAATCAGCCAAGCCATTTAATGATAGTTGTCTTCATATTGGATATGAGAAATAGTAATGAAGAAGAAACTACCAGGTCCTGATGAAACTGCACAAATCCTGAAGAATATGAAGATGATGACACAGATAATATTCAAAGACCCAGATGTTCCATTACATTCCGCATTGGGATTGAATGTGTCCTTGGTAGAGCGTATTTTATACAAAAATTTTGGGTTACATTCTTAATCAAATGTTCGAGCTATGTTTTCTAATAGAGGCATTTCCCGATTCCAAATGTGATTTTTTTTGAGTCCATCGTGTGTATACACGTGTATGCATATGTATTTACGTGGTAAAGCTACGAAGAATGAAAGAGTTAAAGAATGGAGGCAAACATTTACGAACATATTAAAATTTGCACCTGACAAAATCATTATTACCGAACTGACATAATTTTATATCTAATCAACGTATAACAACAACGTTGTAATAACGTATTTCTGCGCCAACAAAAAATTCTCAAACCAAAAACTAAAACTAGTTAGTTAAAAACTGTATGTTTGCCATGACTCACCTTTAGGGGTAATCCTTAAAATCAAGCTCTTTTAAATCTCCTTAAAATCAAATTATGAATTATAAACCATATAACTAAAAACATACACTATGTAGAACATATACTCATGATATAATATTGATGAACACAGGTCGTCTAAAACAAAAAGAAGAGTTTTGGAAATCTAGGAACAAAAACCATTTAAGATATTTTAATAAATACACTTGTTTTTTTGAAATAAGTTTCCCTTGGGAGGTAAGACACATTCAAAACGAACAACGAATACCTTTTTTACTACGGCGTTCATGATGACCTCGATCTCTGGAACTTCTTCAGTTTCACTAAGTTAATATTGGTGCTTATTTTATCACCATTTTTTGACCAAGCACAACTGCTCATTGTGTACTATTGATGCTATTACGTTTAAAATATTGCATCATGTCTGTCATAACTAAATTATTCGATTGGTACGAGGATTGCTATATATGTATCGGGAATTTTAAATAAAAACAAATATTTATCATAGAAGATTGTTTTTCATAGCACTTTTTCCATTCCTATAATTTCTTTAATTCCATTATTATTCTAATAAACTACGTGGTTTATTCTTTACGGACGGGAACAAAAAGAAATTTTGAGTGCCAAATCAGGACTGTACAATGGATAACCCATTAATTAATTGTTTTGATCGGTCAAATAGTGAGTGGTTCGGTCCGATGTGTGAGAGCTCGCGTTGTCATGGCGAAGAATGATCCTGCGTCGCCGGTTGTTTTTTCTTATTTCTTCAAATAATTCTGGCAAACAAATGGTTGTGTACCATTCAGAAATGACCATTCTATGATTCTCTAGTGGCATTGTAGCCACATGCCCATTTATCCCAAAAAAAAAACAGGCGACCATTGGCTTAGGAGTACTTCTTGCGCGAACAACTTTTGTTAGGTTTGACTCATTTTGAAATACCCATACAGTCGACTGATGGTTACTTTCGGGCACATACACATAGATCCAACATTCGTTACCTGTGTAGATGTTATACACGGCTTTTGAGGCACCACGATTGTATTTTTTGAGTATTTGCACCAATCAACACGAGCGTTTTTTTGAGCGATTATCAAATTATGCGGAAAATCTTTTTCACGGCTAAATGTTCATGTAAAATCTTGTGTATGCTTGTCATACTAATGCCCAGGGATGCCTCAATCTCACGGTATGTCTAATGATGATCTTGCTTTATCAGTTGGCGCAGAGTATCGATGTTTTCTGACTTTTTTAATTCGTCCGTGAACGAATAACGACCATGATGGAATTCACTAAACCAGTGATACATAGTGGCGCTTCATCGCCGAAAGTTCAAAATAAGTTGATCGATGTACTGTTGTTGAGATAATCCACGTCGAAAGTCATAGTAAATCATCGCACGAAAATTCTGAGGAGTTAATTCCATTTTTTTACTGAGATGAAATTTTGAAGTCACTATACAACACAAATAGCGTCCGTATGACAAAACGTTCAGAGTACGTATATAGTCAACAATGTCAAACTTTACGATGGATATGTCAGATGGTGCCTAGCAACACCATTGTTGCCAATTCCGAATATATAAATAGCAACCCTGCTATCATTTCTACAGTAGGGCTGTTTCTTTTTAATCTCAATATATTGAAATATGTTAGGAAAAAATGAGCCACAAATTTATAATTTTTTTTTTATTAGCCTTACCAGCTGGCCAATAAGGCATAGAAATATATTTCCAGTTTTTATGAACCTCATTTTCATGAGCTGGGAAAACTCTTAAATGTATTTTGGAATAACGAAAAAGCGATGGCGGCAGATTTCAAGATGCTTCTTGAAAATTGCAAAAGTTTGCCGTTTTTTGTCATCGGAATTCATCTGTTTGAAAGTAAACAATTTTTTTGATTTAGCTGCAGGGAGCGAGTGCTTGACGTGGATCTTAATTTCGATGAATTTCAGTCGGATCTTGTTACACAAATTAAATACATTATATTTTGGTGTATTACGGAATGCAATAACGAATATAAGTTTTATTTAAAAAGATTTAAATGTTAATATTCTGCAATTTAAGGCGTTATTTTAAGCGATATATAAAATATTATAAAATCACCTATAATTTGTAGTTGAACTAAACCAAAATTGTTTTGAAGAAAAAGGCGACTGATGCGAAATGAAATACAAGGCGTTATTTATTTTTAGATTTTATCATTTTGTATTCGAGATATATAGTTTTTGAATCAATTTTATAAGTGGAATTTATAATTTCGAAATAATATCGAAATGGTTTCTATTCCTCACAATCTCCAGTTTTACTAATAGCAAGGAGCTAATACCAAAATCTTTAAACGAACAGAGCCAAAGTTGGCTAATATGGGATATCGAGAAATCCGATACTTATTTGTGCATCTTCTTATATTACACATCCCTTTTTCCTAAATAGTCCGTTAGAATGATTTCTACCGTTGACTTAGGAATGCGAGTGGCCTCTTACATGATTTTGGCAGACATACGAGGTGTGACTATTAAATAACGAGACTGATGCTGTAAAACATTTTATTTTGATTTCATACATATTTACTTATTATCACCTTCAATATACACCCCTCCTCTACCTCTACAACGCTCCATGTGAATCTGCCATTGTTCGAAACAGTGCTGGAAGTCATCTTCTGTCATCTCCTTCAGAACGCGTGCCGCTCTCTCTTTCCCAGCTTCAACAGACTCAAATCTTGTTCCTTTTAATGCAGATTTCACCTTAGGAAACAGATAGAAGTCGCACGGTGCAAGATCCGGCGAATTTGGCAGATGGTCTAACACTGAGATGCTGTACTTGCCTAGAAACCTCTTGACAGATAATTGTCTTGGTGGAAATCCCATGACTTGTCCTTCAACAATTCGGGTCGTTTTTTCCTTATCTTTCACGCAAGAACGTGAAGATAGTAATGTTGATTAGTAGTTTGACCTTCAGGAACCCAATGAAGGTACACAATCCCATGAATATAAAAAAAACAATCACACACACTTTTGTATATTAAAATTGTTATGTAAAATTTGCCGTACGTATTCTTTGTCAATTCCTACAGTTTCAGTAATCGCACGAATACTTAACCGACGGTCAGATCGAACCGAATGACCGATTTTTTCAATATTGTCATCCGTTTTTGACATGGAAGGGCGACCCTGGCGTGAATCATCTTCAACGGCCACCTTGAAAACGCTCAAACCACCCAAAAACACGTGCACGTGTTTTAATATATAAACATTCATTGCCATACACTTCTTTCAATAAATTATAAGTTTCAGTCGCGGTTTTTCGAAGTTTCAAGTTAAATTTCACAACAATTCCTTGCTCTATTGTTACACTTAACATTTTTCCAGCGAAAGAAAAAAACAACTACGAAGTGTGCGGCGAAGCGAACGAGGCTAAGTTATACGTATTAGTTTACAAAAGCGTGAGGTACTGCATTCGAAAGAGAAAGCTTCACGCTAAACAGCTGGTTCGCTGGCGTTTGGCGCATGCGTACTTCTTCTGTTGCAGCGTCAGTCTCGTTATTTAATAGCCACACCTCGTATAACGATCATTTTTTTTCAGTGCTCATTGTTTCACTATCACTTCACGTCATGAAGTTGATCCTCTATTCCAGATAGATCTGATCAATTCAGAGAAGATATAAATCTGATCATATTAGAGAAGTAAAGAAGGATTAATAAGTGGATTTTCCTTTTGTGCATCCAAACTATCTTTTTACTATCTGGTTTTCTATTTCTTCGTATATCCTTTTGTTAGTTATTATTTTGAGCATTTTACAGCAGCTGTTGATTAGATGGGGCAGTAGTTCTCAGTTTTGTTGTTCTACTTTCTTTTTTTCTGTAGTAGGATAACTTTGGTTGTTTTCCATTCGGCTGGGAAGTATTGGCTCTTGATGTATGTCTGCTGTACAATAGTTTTTTGGACTGTTATTTGAGGGCCTTGTTAACAATTTTGTCTGGATCTGCTGCTTTGAATAGTCTGCTTTTTCTCATGACACTTGTGTGACACTTCTATTACTCGGAATGTTCATGGCCACTGTTTTCTGGGAATTGTAAGGAATTATCTGCAACAACAATTTGGCGAAGAAGAAAGAGCTGTTTTACCACGATAATGCGCTCACCCATTAATCTATGTGCACTACTAATTAATGCCACATCCACACAATTCTCCGAACTCGGCTCTCTCCGAATTTTTTTTCTTTCCAAACATGAAGAAATGGCTGAGTGGAAAACAATTCATATTACATGAAGAGGTCATTACTGAAACATAGGACATTTTTTGAATATAGTTTACAAAGTTCGACAAAGCATACTTATTGGAACGTATAATAAGTTTGGCTTTTTTGCCTTTTTGTCTACCATCGTCTAACTAAATAGATTCAAATGTGTTAATACAGCAAGCACATTCAAGTAAAACAGCTAAAATAATCTCCAAGAATGTATGGTCGTAAAATTTGATAAATGTACAGATCGGTTAGCTATTAATTAATTGTAACTTAATTGCATATACAACGTAGGCATATAAATATTACGTAAGTTCATTAATGTGCGAATGCTTACAATAATATAAATGACGAAACTGTCGACGAAACGGTCTTAACTTTGCATGCGAATCCACGTGCCATATGATAAGAAAATGTGTAAATCCTAGGATCAGCAGTGATCAGTTATAGAACAAGTTATTGAGGTGACAATTTTTGAAATACCAGATATAAAATTCACTGTGGATTTTATTTAGAAGACATATTACGTAAGGACGGCAAATTCAGAACTGTACTCAGCTCAACTTAAGAGACTACATGCTCTTCTGGCCGAAAAACATCCAAATTTGGTCAAGCGAAAACAGTTCTTCTGCAGACATCACAATGCCATATTCTTTAGATCTGACCACCTCAAAAATTAACGAATTGGATTTTGAACTTTTTCCACATCCATTTGTTCTGGTCCTTGATTCACTCATTTATGACTGAAGAAGAGGTAAAAACTGACTTTGTCGAGTTTTTCGTCTCCTTAAACACATTGTAGTGCCGAAGAGACATATTACGTGGTCTCGTACAGGCATGATAATAAATTATACAGTTTCAGTACTGATACTGATAATTTAAATAGTATATATAGGGTGATTCACGGTGACTGGTACATTAGACGTTTAGACGTTAATATTGTTTAAGAAATTTGGCAAGAAACATCCCTGAACATACAAATATTTCTTTTTACAACCAACATAGCTAGATATCTGAATTTTGGAATACGGTTCTGTAATAGGTTGCTTTATGATAATATGACATGATAATTAATTTATCGCATACAGGGTGTTTACAAAATAGTGCGGATTTCACAGAACTGAAAAATTCATGTTATGTAGGAATTTTAAATGGAACATCCGGTATTTTATAGTGCAGCACAGAAAAGTAATAGATTTTGTATCTAAAAGTGTTAATTGATGATACCTATTTTTAGCGGTTTTCGACTTATAAGCAAAAAAACCAAAATAATGCAATTAATGTAAAGATATTGGTTTGTTTTAGTAGTAGGCCAGGGCCGGCTAGAATGACATTACTTCTAAACAAATGTTATGAAAATGTTTGTATTTGATATTATTAGTTTGATAATTGGCATATTTAAGTAAGTAATTGTCTCAGTAAAGAATCGAAGGAATTAACTATTCGAATGCAGTGATCATGAATTTATTTATTTTATATGGACAGTGTGACAAAATTATCGACCGCATCTGCAGACAATTTAATGCAATGTATCCTAATTTAGCCCGAATGAATAAAAAAAAATAGTCGGATTGAAACAAATTTTATAAATTTTGGTTTTTCGAAGACACTTCGGAACTTGATCAAGTCAGTAACATCTGTTGAGGATAACGAGATTAACATCCTGGCTTATTCCCATACGTATCCACAATCTTCTATTAGAAGCTGAAGACGAGCTGCATGTAACATTCTCCTCAATACAAAAAATACTGAAGCCAGACGACTGCCCTTAAAGAGTGGAATTTTGTGAAAATTTATTAGTTTATTTCCAGGAAAATCCACATTTTTTTAGAAAAAATAATTTGGACTGATGAGTCCAAATTTTCGAGTGAAGGAGTTTTTAACAGAGGAAATTGTCACTTCTGGACCAATAAAAATCCTCATTTTACCAGGGATTCCGCATTCCAAGAGAAATTTAGTTTTAATGTTTTTTGTTTAATCATGGACAAACAAATTCGATACTTTATTTACGATGAACAGTTAAGTTCACGAAAGTATTTAGAAACAGTAACAACAGTAGTAGAGGATTGACAGAAAACCCTCCACTGGTAGTGTATCTAAGCAGTTGGTACTAGCTTGATGGTGCTCCGGTACACTGTACAGAAGAAGTAAGCAGGCAACTCTATGAATTATTCCAAGACCGGTGGTTTAGACGTTTGGGTTCGCGGAATTGACCGCATTCATTTTTATCTTTGGGGTACTGCAAAAGACAATATCTACAAAACGCCAGTAAACACTAGAGATGAGTTAAAATATCTGGTGAATCAAGCATTCGCAGCCTTAGATCCTATTGAGATAAGAAGAGCCGTCACGGAAGGGGTCCATATTAGAATGTTGAAGTGCTGTTATCCGTTATCTTTGCTTTAATTGGATTATTTTGGTTTTTTGTTTATAAGTCGAAAACCGTTAAAAATAGGTATATCATTCTTTAATACTTTTAGTTATAGAATTTATTGCTCTTTTGAGCTCCACTATAAAATACAGGGTGTTCATTTAAAATTCCTACATAACATGAATTTTTAAGTCCATCGAAAGGTCACTATTTTATACACGTCTTGTATGCGATAAATTAATTCTCATGTCACATTACCATAAAGCAACCCATTAAGGAACCGTATTCAAAAATTTAGGTATCTCGCTATGTTTGTTGTAAAAAAAATATTTTTTTGTTCAGGAATGTTTGTTGCCAAATTTTTTAAAAAATATTTTTTATTTCCGAGACGGCTAAATATATGTATAGTATATGTTATATAACAAATATTCAAAATGGTTCACATAATATAGAAATGCAATAACATATAGGATATTCCATTAAAAAAAAAACGAAATTAGAATCAGGTTCGAGTAGATCTGGCAAAACTGCAGCGCAGAAGATATTTTGAATAGAGAGTTCATATTAATTTACATAAGTATACAAAATTTTAATTCATCACCCCAAGTAGTTCTCCGTAAATGTCTAATGTACCATCCACCGTCAATCACCCTGTATAATGACATAATCAAATAATAAATTAATTTTTATTATTTTTTGTTTTGCATTTAATACCATTAAAAGTGAAAAACCCAAAACTGTTATAAAAAAATGATTCTAAAAAAAAACAAATCTAATGGTAAAAAATGTATAAAATGTCAACTGAAAACTTAGCGAAAAATAACGTTTAAAAAAAATCCTAACTATTAATTAATGATTGGTACTATAATAATATATTATAAGGAGGTATGTGTTAAAATATAAATTTGTACTGTGTATAGGAATAGTACAGTCTGTCGCATTTAAGGACACCCCCATATTTTCGCTATTTGAAGGAATATAGGTTTGAATTTTTGCATAGTCATACAGATTTATGGGTCACATTTTTTAAGACACTCAATTGAAATCTGAACTTTAAACTCGAATTCACAAATAGGGTCAATTCTCGATATTTTGCTTCGCGTTAGAGATATCGAAAAAAGTTATTCAGAATATTATTTTAACCCCACATACTGAGTTTCATGACAAAATTTTTATTTGACAAGTTTATTTTATTTTTTAATTTGATAACTATTGTGTTTAATATTAATTAAAACTTGACACATTGTCAATTTAATAGTGTCAAATGTATTTAGATAGATATATAATAGTGTATATGTATTCAAATATTTCAGTAAAATAAATAGCACTTACAAAGGAATAATTATTTTATTCTTATGGGAAAACATTTTTTGGTAATTGACTAATTTAAGAAAAAGTATACAACAATAATTTTCATAATACAAACAATTAACTATCAAATGTGATATCTCTCTCAATATTCGAAAATTAAAGAGATACAAAAATAAGGTTTAACAAAATGAGGGAATAAAACTTTAAAGAAAATTATTTTATTACAAATGAGATTTTCAATATTTCAAATATTTCTATTTTTATAAGCTAAATAACAAGTCGACTCGTTTTGACGCTAAGTTAAAGAAATAGAAATAAATATGAGCAAATGAACTGGTGTCCCGCGCAAACCGAGGGTGAAAGACATGTGCGCTAGCGGCTGTTATCTTTGAATTCGCTTCTTGGAAATATAGTAGGAATTGATCGCTTCAAATGAATACAGTGTGTATTATGTGTAAAATAATCTAACGAAAATAATTATTCTTTTCCATCTAGAGTACGGATTGTACGGTGATCAGCACGGATTGATCAGTGAAGTGTGAATTTAATTAAGACATGGGTAAGAAAATTCGTGAAAACTGATTCTACACTCAACGAGAATGCAATGGCAATGGCAATGGTGTTAAATGCGAAGAATATGTGGAAGAACAATTTAGGACTTCTGTACGAAACAATTCAAGTTTGTTCGTGTGCAGACGCTTTACTGTTAAGGCAATATCTCTAACGAGTGAATTTTAATAAATTTTAAAACCGAACATTAAACTACACTCTTACAAGATCCAGTTGGTACATAATTTAAAGCTCAATGATTCTGTTTTAGGTATAACAGTTATCGTCACATTACAGGAGTAACTATCTTTCAAATCTTTTTGATTTCGGATAAAGCCTATTTCACCTTCTCGAATATATCAATAAAGAACATTTCCGACACTACTAGTTCTAGAAAATGTGCTTTTAAATGTCAGGCAGAACATATGGTTCTTAGACGATGGAGCGCCAGCCCATTTTAGGCATGAAGTGCGCGTGTTCTCAGGCATAACTTTTCCTAATAAGTAGGTAGGTCGTGGAAGGCCAGTTGAGTGGCCGCCTAGGTCGCCAGATCTTAATCTTTGTGATTTTTTATGGTATTACATAAAAAACATAGTTTTTAAAATGCATCAATAATAATTTTATTCACTGAAAGTGATTGTTTGTGTGGCTATATCACAGAGTGGTAAAATTATATTGCTAAATTAGAAATACCAATGACGATGTACATCTCGATGATCTTATTTTTAAGAATAAATCCCCATCTCTTTTTAACTGTTAATAAACATTTAATTTTATATAGTTGGTAATTTTACTTGAATTGGATTCTCAAAAGTGAAAAAATTAATGGCTCACGTGTACTACTTATCTTTTAAATTGAAAACGTGTTTGTAAAACAATTAGAATAAAAAATTGTGGTATAGTTTATTTTTCATTTTAATAAAAAATGTAAAGTAGAAATTAATCAAATGGCTGATAGGAAAACGAAACGTTAAATTAAGTTTGGTTAACAAATTAAAATTCAGACAAGCCTTAAAGTGGAAAAGTTTAAATATGTTTATCTTTCCAATATATTTTTTCCCAGGGAGTTAAGGCGAAAATCTAATTTATAACGTTGTCTTTTCAAAAGCCCGCATCAGAAGAATTTATAATTTATTTTTCATCGGCTCTTACTGATATTACAAATAAGCAGGATGTTTTGCTTATTTCTATGAATGTGGTATTTGTTCGTTAAGAAAAATCTTATAAAAGGTTTTAGATAAATTAAACTGGGTGGATTACAGCATAATTTTCGATGTTTTCGATAAAGGTGGATTGTTATTTTTAGCACAGGAATTTAACCTATTTTAAAATAAATAATGTTTCTGTGGTTAGTTGAAAACTGAGTTCTATAAAATGGCATTGACGATGAAGTCGGATTTAAGGGTGTATCGGAGGTACAATTGGAGGTAAAAGTACTGAAAATGAATATTAATATTGTGTAAAATTGATTCCAAACAGTTTAAGTTATATAATCTGAAAGTTTTGAACGCTTGATAACTTTTGAACGTCTTAGTCAATCGATATGACATTTTCACACTGGCTTAAGGATTAGGTAGAGAATATTTTGTCTAATTTACGTATTGTTGAATTTTGACATACCTCCAATACACCCTTAAAATTTAAAATATTTATCATTAATAATTATAAAAAATAAATAATATTTAGAGGTTTTAATTAATATTTAAGTATTATTAAAAATTCCATGTTCGTAGTTCTAAAGATTTTAATCAAAAATGTTTTTGCTGAAAGCAAGGATATTTAGTGTGGCCACTTTGCTGTCCAAGGAGAAAGTTTACCATTTTTAAGTTTACACAAATCACCCATTGATGTCCCAGATATTTTCTCTTCTCAAAGGCCAAAGCTCTTCTTCTTCTTCTTTAATTTTCGGTGATGGTATTGAACCATTTTTGTTCCCATTGTGTACAACGGCACATTTCAAACTTCGCTTTAAACTGTCAATAAATAGGCGCCAATCATCCGAAAAATATTCCATTTTTTCTAGGAGTCCTCTAATATCATGACAAAATTGAAGATTGTCTTCTTGTGAGAAGAATGGTAGTAGACTTTTTATTTTGTATGGTAAAAGGTAATTTTAGTTCCTTGTTCCAGTAAATTTTTGTTGTTCAACCTGAAAGCCAGTAATCCAGAAGCTTCTTTTGACAGGTTGAGATCTCATTTGACTTATCTTGGTTGAAACGTTGAGGAATTGATGACATTCCCTCATAATCACCAAACCATCAAACCATCTGTACGCCGAATTTTAGGCTTTTTCCTTTCTCGGTAGTCCAGTGTCGTAAATGTTCTGTACAAGTTTTACAGATTAGATGCAAAGCTTAGGTTTTATCTCTTTACAAAGTTAGTAACAATTTTTCTGTTTTCTTTTAACGTGTAGTCTCCAGATATGTAGTAAAAGACATCAGGATGATTTAGACAACTTCTTTTACTTGAACTCATTTTATTTCTCTTCAACAACACAAATACAATAATCTAGAACACAGTACGTTTTAGGTTAACTTTATAATCACTTTTTCCTAAACACAAATATCACGCGAGGCCAACTTCGATCTACCCTGCACAGCGAAAACTCACAAACTAACCTAAACTCTAGTTTAAGCGTTGAAGGTCACTCCAGTTGCCGAAAAGGCAATGCTTATGTCATCTAGTGGATTTTCCTGGAACTAACTTAAATGGCAAATTGACAATAGGGCAAATATACTGGAACCAATTCTTGTATAATAATTTTGCTATATTTGGCCCATACTTAAATTTATTGAATTGAAAAACCCTTGATAGATAAGTGGATGTATCTAAAAAAAGTAGAGCAGATAGAGAAAAACTGATATCATATTTAGATTTAGTGCCCCAAATATAGCTAAAATCAGCTCTAAAATACAAAAATTTTTCTTGTAGACCTGTGTGATCTGTAATATTATCCCTATTTTTTATTTTTTATATTTTTTTTTGGTAATACATTCCACATTTTTTTTCTTGTCGGTAATATATCCAGCTTACATATTCCATGAGCAGTTATATTTTGTAATGTTTCCATCAATTATTCTATCGATATTTTAGGTTTTTGAAAGGTCAAGATGATTCCATAAGGAATTTGTGCCTCAAGGCCAAGTGGTACACCAGCATTTTTACCGAGAAGTCCTTGAAAGACTTCTAAAAAAATGATTATTCGTGTAAGATCGAACATCAAGAGCACCTGAGGGCTGCATCACGAAAATACGTTTTGTAAGACAGCAATTTCAATTAACGAGTTTTTGACAAGTAAAAGGGTACAGCCCCCTTTTTCATTAGATTTAGATCATTATGACTGTTTTCTTTTGATTGACAATTCGTCTGAAAAGACACCATTTCGGACATGAGAGAACATACAAAAAGGTCGTAACCGTTTTGATTACAGATTGTTTGCAGTCATTATTTTATCTAATTGGTATACTTAGCATAGTGCTTCCTGATCACATAAAACATATAACAACCAATGATGACCGTGGATATTCCACATTACCTTCGATGGTCAAATCATATCATTGTCAAATAATCAATTCCGGATTATCAATTTTAAGGTAGATGCTCATACAGGGTCGCTATTATGTTTGGAAACGATTAAATATCTCGAGAATGCTTTAAAATTTCTTAATAAAATTTTGTACACATCATCAGGAAATGTTTGCCACTTTTTGGGTATTTATTTTTACTTGCTGCAAATTTGAAATACAAGGCTAACTTGAATTTTTAATTAACAGCAGTACTTGAATTTGTCATTTATGGAAAGAGCATTTTTTTGAATTTAAAGAGGTAAATATTGTATGTTTTTTTTTAAATAGATTTTAAAAAATGGGTGTTAAATGGTGCTAAAGGGTATTTTGGTTTGTTTTAGGGTAAATATATTTTTCATTTAGTAGGCTATGAAACAATGGATGACAGATGAAGCATTTGATTATATTTGATAACTGTTAAGGTCAATTTGTGAATTTCAAATTTCTTTCAATTTTTATATGGGATTTATAAAGAATTTAATTACTAACAGTTGTTGGATACGTGTGAGAAAAAATCCATTTATGCTGAAGTTTGTCGAGTATTTAATGAACCTTATCCGAATAAATGCATCGCTAAGTCAACAGTTTCAAAAACGGTGAAAAAATTCAATGATACAGGAAGCATTAAAATTCGTCCAAAATTAGGAAGATAAAAAACAAAAACTAATGACGAAAATTCGTTGAATGTTTTAATTGATGTAGTAGACAATGGCTTTGTTACTGTATATTTAAGGTTTCTGATGACTAAATTATTATTCAAAATAAGTCTGCGACTATAGTTCTTTTTCAGTTATTTTAAATATAGATATCTGATTATATAAATGGTGGATGTTTCAAACATACATTATTTTTATTTAATTATAAAAACCTTGTTTTGTCATAATATCTGCACGCAAGCATCAACACCACACATTAAGTACATTTATTTTTTATACATTTTAAAATATTATATATTAACCAAGATACAAACTGGAATATATAAAATATATTGATTATTGTTTCTTTTTCATATTTTTTATAATGTGCAACCCATAGTTTTTTGTATAATGCGTCTGAATGAGGTGGTCTATTTCTTCTTGATGTATTGTATGTCGTAGGACATCTAAAGTCAGTGCGGTCTGAGTAATTTTTTTAGATTTCTACCCCTCACATCTTAAACATGCAGTATGAGCGAAATATCTGGTAAGATGACTGGCCATGGTATCAGATAAAGAGGTCCATGTTTTGTTCTCTGAAGAAATAATTCAGTGTATCAGGAATATCTGCTAATGCACTATTTTAATTACTATTGATATTAAAAACAACAACATAATTTATACAAATACTAAATCTGAATTACATTCTGATTCTCATAAAAAATATCAATATATCAATAGAAATATTGACTTGTGGAAATAAATCATAAAGGTGGAGAGATTTGTATAACAAATAGCAATTCAAAACAACCATATAATCCTGCTATAAGTTCAGATATGCCCATAACTTAACAAAAAAAGGAGTATTAGAAAAACTGATCTAACAACATTTTGTATCGTTTTTTACAACCCGATATATTTTTTTTTGTTTTCAAAGTTTCTATGAAGGTAATTGTTAACGGCGGAGAACTTTAAAATTGTTTTAAAAAAAAATATGAAAATAGAAAAGTTGCAGTTTAATTTTCAATAATTAGCAAAGTTTGGCTGATTTTTGTTACATAAATTTGACCTACTTCAAATTAATGCAAGGGGCCTCAAACTTCGGCCAATAGTTAGACAGATAGAAATATAAAAAAAACTATACCTTTTTTTTATAAAGGGTTATCCGTTCAATAAGAGAGTCAGAACTTTAAAATGAGGTACAAAAATATCTACAAGTGATAATCCGATAATTTAAATTTTATCTTGAGCAATAAATAAAAAGACCATGTTTTGAAAATAATGTCATTCAAATGTATGAATGACATTTGGGTCGATGAAAATCGTCAAGTTCAGAAGTTACTGTTTAGTGCGGTTTTTGGGTTGCAGGAGTGATAGGACTTTATTTTTTTGAAGCCGATGATGAAAATCGAATTATTGTTAATTGCGAACTGATAAATGATAAAAAATGAACTGATAAATCCATAAAATTCCATATTTTCTTTCAACAAGACTTGTTAGACATTTTGCCAGACAATCGATTTATTATAAGAAAAGTTTCCTTGAAGCGATGTTTCGCCAAATAATAATATAAACTGGCCAGCAAAAATCGCACACTTTTGGATTATTTTTTGTGGGTTATATTAAATATCTGGTTAACAGAAATAATCCCAGAAAAATTATTGACCTTAAATGAAACATTCCGGTCACCACTGAAAATATACCATGTGATATATGTGAATGAGTAATCGAAAATTGAGTCTCTATAATACATTCCACCAGACGAAACTGAGGGGGACATTTGAACGACATTATTTTGAAAACATGGTGTTATTATTTATTGCTCAATTTTGTGCTCAATTTTTTCTTAAATTGAACTGGTATATTGTCTCATGTTAAACACAAAAAAATATATAAAATAGCATATTAATTTCTGTGATTGTATACACTTGTTAAATACAACAGTGGTGCATTCAGCTCGCGTCAATTGATGCAGGTAAAGCTCAAAACGAATCCATCGAGAAGCTACAATATTGGGGTACGTCATCGACAACCATTCTAGTATCGCGACCAACTAAATAGCCGAAAAGTTAAGTAAAAAAGTTGCGACCCCTATTTGATATTTATAAGTTTTACATAGGCCGGTTCACACGGCGACGATTCGCCCTTTTTTCAGTATCGTGATTTATAAAGAATCATTTCTTCATGTGCCCTGGACTTGCACTTGTAAATTGGTCTACCCATGCACCTCGCGCCACCCGCCCGCCCATGCGAGACGTATCATTCATCCCGAGCGTGCTTAGACAGGTTCGTATAAGCTATGCGCTTTGGTAATAAAAACAAAGAAACGAGACGAGGAGTTTCATTGTTAATTACGTTTTTACAAAAACAAAAACTACGATTTCTTCTCTCACCCAGTGTTAAATACTACAATTTCTTCTCTCACTCCATTTTAAATAAATTAATAACAGCGTGTTAATAATATTAAATATAATGGACAAATTTGCGACAACACCGTTTACATCTGGTGAAATAGTAACTAAAAAGGCCATATTATACAATGCTTCATATTTAAAATATGCATTCATGCATGCAGCTTTCAAACTTGGTCTGGTATCTGGAAACAAAACACCCGTCTTTACAAAACAAACCATTAGCCTTTTTCGAGCGTAAATCACTCGTCTTGAAAAAATCAACAAATTGCTATCAACAAATTAAGCCTAATGAGACCAAAGCACTTCAGCATTCTATTTTTAGCATTAAGAGTGGCCAGGGAGTCTAAGCCCCACACGATTGCGGAAAAGCTTATTTTACCCACTGGCATTGATATGGTCAATGTGATGATAAGTCAGGAAAAAGCAAAAAAAAATAAAAACTATACCACTTTCAAATGACACAATATCGAGACCTATTAATAAAATGGCCAATGATGTTCAAAATCAAATATTTGAAAATATTAAATCAAGTGAATTGTTTGCTTTCAGTTCGACAAGTCAACAGACGTGTCGAACTTTTGTGATTTGTGGCGTAATTTTTGTGTTTTGTCCGATACGAATGTGAGGGGTCAATTAAAGAACATATCCTATTTTGCAAATCAATCCCTGATCGTGCAACTAGCGAAGGATTGACGAAAGTTTTTATTGATGCAACACAAAACGAAAACTTGGACTTTAATAAATACATTGTGGTATATACGGATGGCGCGAACGCGATAACGGGGAAAAACGGTGGTGTGATAGTAAAATTAAAAGATATTATGCCACATATGGAATGAACGCACTGCTTTCTTCACAGAAATGCAATTGCTACGAAAAAGATGCCGGATAATTTACAAAATGTTCTGTCAGAAGCCGTAAAAATTATTAACTTTATTAAAAGCCGACCATTACAGACTAGATTGCTTTCCACATTGTGTGACGAAATGAGTGCCAAATATGATTCACTGCTTTTCCATACTGAAGTCAAGTGGGTATCACGAGGAAAAGTTTTAACAAAGCTTTTTGAATGGCAAGATGAATTGAAAATCTTTTTTAGAGATAAAAATAGGGTAATTTCTGAGTTTTTAGAAGATGGCGGAACTATATTACTGTTGGCTTACTTGAGTGACATATTTTTACAGGCCGTAATAAAAACATTTTACTAATGACAGAAAAAAGTCAATGCCTTCATCAGTAAGTTTGTTATTTGGATTATACGCCTTGAAAAACGCAATTTTGATGCATTCACTTTAACTTCAAATTATATTACCAAAAATATGGATTTAGAAAATTCTGTTATTGATCGCATGAAGGGCATGAAAACGAATTTACGCGAATTGAAAATTCAGTTAGCAACTTATTGAAATATCGACCGACAAAAACTCTGCAACAAGAACTTGTAACTCCAGATTTAGATAATGTTTGGCTTGCACGACGATGTGAATACGGAAGCTTTCAAACCATTTATTCCCTTCGCTACTTCTCTAAATATAGAAATCGACTATTATCACTCTAAAATAATTTGCTCATGCGTATTTGCAATGATGATCCATGTATAAAAAAACTTTTAAAGGAAAAACAAAATCAATCGTCGCATAAAATTATTATTTCAAACAATTTTGGATGTTCCTTTATTTAAGTTTATTTTATTATGTTTTTATTTCTAACAATATATTTTCTATATTTAATTTTCTAACACTTGTTTATAACTTAAAAATACTTTAATAAAATGATGATTCGTATACGAGGCTTATTTTTTTAACACATTGCGACCCACCATATACCTGAAAGCGACCACTAGGTTGAGAATGATGTGCTAGATTATGTTCTTAAAAATACCAACGAAGGCCTTCAATCCCTTAATTTTGGGAATGGGACCCCCACATTGAGAAACTATGATATACGGCATGATCACAGGTTCGCAATTTGGATATATTTTTTAAGCCTAAAATAAAGCAACGACTCACTATGTTCTAAAGTTAGTTAAAACCAACAAAAGTTGTTAATTTAGCACTTTTTTTAGAGGGAGTTTTGAGAGAATATAACACAAAGAGTCAAAAATCGCCAGCTTCCACATAGCCACTCAAACAATAGATATTTTAAAAGAAAAATACATCGAATTAATATCTCAACGATAGCAATGATTTATCATCTAGTGATTTTTTTCTAGTCCCGGATATTAAAAAAAAAACAATGCATTGCTGTTGATTTTTAATGCCGTTAAATCCAGCATAAATAAAATTTTTGAGATCACCACGTTTGAGTAGCGTAAATTGTTTGAAAATTGGTTTAACCAGATACAAGTGTATTGATTTAAAAACATTTAACTTGAAGGAAAACTTATAACAAACAAATTTATAACTTAAGTAAACTTAATATTTTGAAAAACAATAAACCCATTTCTAATCGTTAATTTGAATATTTTGTTATTGCTTAGAGAATCTTTGATAGTTTAGTGATACAAACTTGTCACTGTAGTGAACCAAAATATCTATCTATTTTTTGTTTTATAAAGAAAAAGTGAAATGTATAAATTACCATGAAAAAAATATCCAAAAAGGATAAAAGAGGAAAATATTATTTATTAGTTGAATGTAAATGTATAAGGAAAAAATAAGAATCACTCGTGGACATTTTAAAAATTGGTCATAAAGTAAAGAGGTATAACAATAGTTTATTTTATAAAAAGTCTATGTTTTTGATGACAACTATCAAAAGCATTTTGAATCAAAAAGAAACAGCTGACTGTATTGTGGAATAGTTTCCGATAATTAGCAAAGTTGAACTGTTTTTTGTAACAAAAATTTGACCAACATCACACTGAACTGTGCTTCGTGAATTAGCTGAAAGATAGACGTCCCAAAGTTCGACTAACTTGATGTCAGATTTAATTAATTGAACTTTTTTGCCCACAGATTACTCTACTACGATATAACAGTAATAAAAAGAAATACATCTAGGTTTAAAAGTTAGACTAATGTTTGATTAAATGAAATCGCATTATCTTGAATCTTATTATATTATTAACAAATATAAAGCGAAATGTAATTAGTTGAATTATAATATAAAATTACGACTAATAATTTAAATTTATTCAAAAAACAAGAAAAGTTTTGCCCGTGCTCCACGTAAACATTCTCAATCCTTCATTCGCGATCAAACGTCAACAACATCTCCCGAGACCAGTTTCTGGCCTTAAGCCGTCATCAGTCGGACTTGAGTTGAACGTTCGAAATGTTGGCCGATTAATATGGCCAGATCCCTGGTCAATCCTTCAGTTGCTTTCGCAACTCGAGCCCCACTGATGACGGCTTAAGGCCAGAAATCTGTCTCGGGAGATGCTTGTTGGCGTTTGATGCCGACTGAAAAATTGAGAATTTTTAGGTGGAGCACGGGAATATTTTTTTTAATATTTTTAATTTTCTCCACCAGCCGCCAGTAAATATAAAATAAATATCGTTCAAATTTAATTCTCTCAGTGTAATAAAAGGAACACTCTTAACTTTAACCTTAAGCTTTTATCGGTTTAAAAAACCACCACCACAAAACATGCAGTGAGACTTTAGCTATTAAAAACATCAGCACAGTTTTTATATTAAGAAAAACTCTTAAAAGTTCTGAAAAGGTCTGAAAAGGGTTTATCGATTAAAATATAATTTACGGTAATAAACACCATTGTGGATCAGTTGATTTAAATAAAATTTCGTTAAAATTTTACTAAAACATTTTATTTTGGGAAAAAGTAGAGTTTAGTATTTAGCGAAAAGTGTATGCTGAAGAAATCCTCTTTCTATTTTAAAATATTTGTCTGGATTAAATGCATTTAATTAACATGTCTTATTTATTAACCAAAGAAAATGTTAGGAGTGTGCATTAAAACTTCACCACTTTCAATAGAAGTGGTATTGCAAATAAGCCTAGGATGATACGTATTATTTCAATAGTTGATAACGTACGTTGATTAGATGAGAACAATCTATGAAAATCAAATATACGTTATTCCATAATTGGACAAGTTTAGGTTTAGTAGATGAAGGGATGCGCCAAATATTTTATAAAAATATATGAAAATCGAATTACGAGGGTGAAGTAAATATAAACTGGAATTGTTTTGGACATATTTATTATTTGTAAAATAATACAAAAAACTATTAATCATTTTTCGACATAGTCTCATCCACGCTCAACACATTTTTCCCGGCGGTTAGGAAGCTCGTGAATTCTTTGCTAGTAGAAACTTTGTGTTTGGGTCATCAGCCAACTGCGCACGAATTCCTCAACATCTTGATCGTTATCGAATCGTACCCATCCATTTTTCAAGGGCACAAACAAAAAATAATCACTGAGTGACAAATATGAGCTGTAGGCAACCTTCCCTATAGTCCATATTTGTCACCCTGTGACTTGAACTTCTTCAGTTTTTCCTTCGGCAAAAGCGCTGTGTGTGACCTGGCGTTGTCATGAGGAATGAGGACGTCTCTGATGGGGACTCCACGTCTTAGTCAAGTCTCTTACTGATTTGCAATCGGATGTTTTTTTGATCTTCGGTCAACAACTTCGGAACCCATCGGGCATATATTTTATTGAAGCCAAGGTGATTTCTGATGATTGTTTGAGCACTTTCGAGGCTAATACCCACGATAAAGCGACTTCATATATGTGAGCTTCATAACGGTGAGCGGCCGTCATGTTGTCAGCAGTGACACTTGACCTGTGACGTCGGTTATGACTTACATTTACCACACTTTCTCGTCTACTCTTAAACTTCTTGGCCCAACCAAACACTTGGGTCTTAGACAGGGTATCGTTCTCATACTGAACCTTCAACTGAGTTAATATTTCGCACGGTTTAACGCCTTCCTTGGTTAAAAACTTTATTATAACCCGTTGCGCAATGGGCGGTGGAACTTGTTGCTCACTCATGACTGTACTGACAAAAGAACTCAGTGAAATAGCTCACCGAGCGTTACACTGACAGCCCACTCGTGATTGACTGAGGAAAGTAATTGTACAATTCCGGTTTATATTTGATTCATTCTCATATTATTATTATTCAGCGCTACATGCTTTGGAGGTTACATTTGATAATCTTATAACGCTAAGTGTCGCTTTATAGGGTTGCTTATAGGGTTGCATCCTTCCAGACATCAGCCGCGACCGACGTCACTTTACTTCGGTTATCGACAATTGATATTTGACGTGATGCAGGCCACCCTTACTCACTGCGAATCAAAAATGGAATCGAGTGACCACTTTTTGCCTTTATTTATCTTTAGATATAAATAAACGCAATCTCAAGGAGTTTCTGCCTTTTGTGAATGTTGATGAAACCTGGATATATCATCACACATCAGAAATTAAGGAACGATTAAAATAACGAGTTTTATGCGGTGAACGTAACCCAAAGAAGACAAAGACGCTTTTATTGGCCGGAAAGGTTACGGTCACTTTGAGATTCGCAAAGCATTACCTATAGGCTGTTTAGGCTGTTTAGGCTGTCATAGGCTGTTTAGACTAGGGAAAGACGATCACAGGAAAGTATTAGCGGCATTATTGGTAAATAACGAAATGTTATTTCACCGCAACATAAACCCGACCATTCGTCCGCCATTGCAATAGCGGAATTAGTTAATTTGCGCATTATTCTCCGGACTTGGCGTTTCCGGCTTCTTTCTATTTCCAAATATGAAGAACTGATTGAGGCTAGAAAAAATTACATGAAATGAAGAGATACTCCCCAAAACGTCCTATATTTTGCAATTGAATTAGAAAAGTGTTTTTGGGAATGCAAAAAAAGTTGAAAGTTCTTGTGTGAAGAAGGAGAATTTGATGAAGAAAGAACTATTCACTTTAACCTCGTTAGTTGTCCTAACCTCGTCCCGAAATTGGAATTTTTAGTCGGGTTTTCGTATATCAATTTTAATGTGTTCTAATATAAAAAGATCATCACTAAAAAATAATACGCAATGTGTAACAAAAATATTTTCTACTACATATATGAGGGTCGCTATTTATGCATCCGGAATTGGCAACAATGGTGTTGCTAAGCGCCATCTGACATATACATCGTAAAATTTGACATTGTTGACTGTATACGTACTCAAAACGTGTTGTCACATGGACGCTATTTGTGTTGTTTAGTGACTTGAAAATTTCATCTCAGTCTAAAGATGGAATTAACTCGTGAGAATTTCCGTGCGATAATTTACTACGACTTTCGATGTTGATGATCTTAATGACAGTGCATCGATCAACTCACTTCGACTTTTGGCGATGAAGCAACATCTCAAATCACTGTACATCATTGGCTTAGTGAATTCAATCGTGGCCGTCGTTCACTCATAGACGAATTTAAAGAAGATCAACCAAAATTGGGTGTTGTGCCAGAGAAGACCGATACTCTGTGCGAACTGATAAAGCAAGACCGTAATGTGACATACCGTGAGACTGAGGCATCCCTGAACATTAACATGACAACAATATATAAAGTTTTACACGAACATTTAGGTGTGGAAGAGATTTGTGTGAGTTGGATTCTACATAATTTGAAGATCGCTTAAAAAAAGGATCGTGTCGATTGGTGCAAAGAAATGCTTAAAAAATACGATCATGGTTCGTCAAAAGCCGTGTATAACATCTACACAGGTGACGGATCTATGCATATAAGCTCGAAAGTAAACAGCAGTATGGGTTTTTCAAAATGAGCCAAACCCACCAAAAGTTGTTTGCGTAAGAAGCAGTTCCAAGCAAATAGTCGCCTGTTTTTTTTTTGAATAAATGGGCATGAAAGACTCCTGTCTTTGAAACAATAAGAAAATACAACTAGCAACGCTGGATCACTCTTCACCATGACAATGTGAGCGCTCACACATCGAACCGCACAACTCAATGTTTGAAAGGTTAAAACATCGAATTAATGGATCATGCGCCGTACAGTCCTGATTTAGCACCCAATGATTTCTTTTTGATCCCGTTCATGAAGAATAAACTACGTGGTCAACGATTTTCGACGCCAGAAGAAGCGGTTAATGGGTACAAAATGCATGTTTTGGAGATACATCAATTAGAATGAAATAAGTTCTATGAAAATTGGATCAAACATATGCTAAAGTGTATCGATCATCGCGGAGAATTTTTGAAAAACAATAAAGTCATTTTCTGGTAATTCATAAATTTATAGCCTCAATGTGCCGCACAAACAACCTTAGTCTTATTACTAAAGTTTTAAAGAGATTTACCACTAAACACCAAATCACTTTTTTTGAACTGCTCGACGCACGTTTCGCTAACCATGTTGGCATCATCAGGAGATGATTTAATCCAATTCTAAAACTAAACTATGTTCTATTTATATGAAAACCGTACCTAACGAAGCGTGTAAAAATCATAAACCGTGAAGTTTACTAAACCTTACATTAATAATTGAAAAAGTTGACTGAACGGAATAGGTCCTTTATCTCGGTTCATGATTTTCTTACATTTCTTTACATTTGAATTCTTTCATAAGGATCCAAAGCCCTATTATTATTAACACTTTTAATTACTCTTAAATTACTAATATCTATACTGTAGTCGTGTTCGATTGCATTTTGGGCAACACAAGATTTCTCATTTCTCCCCTATCTAATGTAGGTAATATGTTCTTTATATCTTGCCAATATGGATCTTTTTGTTTGCCCAATATACCT
Source organism: Cosmopolites sordidus (assembly GCA_031761425.1). Classification (NCBI taxonomy): domain Eukaryota; kingdom Metazoa; phylum Arthropoda; class Insecta; order Coleoptera; family Curculionidae; genus Cosmopolites; species Cosmopolites sordidus. The sequence continues at coordinate 183,653 of JARFXV010002301.1, forward strand.
GCGATCACAGTCTTGACAACTAATTTCGTAAATCAGTTTTCTTTTTCATGTTTATCTACTTTATCCTTTGGATTACCCAGAACTTCTCTTAATTTATTATATGGTTTGCACACAACCTTAATGTCCACTTTTTTCAAAATTTTGTCTAGCCCTCTTGTTAATTGGGCATCAAATGGTATTACCATGAATTTATTTGTGTTCTGATCCTTTTGAAAAGTCGAAGATCCTCTCAATAATTTTCTGAACTTATGTTTTCTAATTAATGTATCTACAATGTTCGTATTATAACAATTCACTTCATATACCTCCCTAATTAATATTAAACCTCCCTAATAGTTAAAGTTTAGTGTTTCACACCAAAGGTTCCAGTAGAAAAATTGATTTTAGTTTTATTGCTAAATGCAATTAATATCAAACCCTTATACATTAAATATGTGGAAATATATCTGATATTTTGAAATAAAATAAAATCTAATCTAAAAGCTACTAAAAATAGTGAATGATATTCACTATTTGTTTTTTTATACTAGTGAAAAAGTAAATTGGAAATTGAATGATCTTCCGAAACAAGTCATATGTTTTGTCCATCCTTTATAGGAAACAAATACAATACAAGCTAATAATTTATAATAAAACTAATTATATTTCATCGAAATATACATCTTATGTATTGATAGTGCGGAAGGTGGAATTTTCTATTCTAATCTGGCAGCTCTAATCTAAAAGCTCGAAATACAGTGTTACTTATTGCGATTAGTACAAGGGTGAATGGTTCTTCAATAAAAGACAAGGCTATTAACTGTATCAATAAACAAGTATGTAAAATTCTATAAAGAATCGCCTCTTAGTTATGCCAATTCGAAGTTGGCGAAAGTCGGATGCCTTCTGAAAGATATTCTACGTTGGTTACTTGGTAATCGAGAGATTATAAGGGCTTTTCGAAAAATTATAAAGTTAAAAGTTGATAGCCCAAGGAAGATGCTAGCCGGGGTTAAACGGTACTAAGGGCCATTGTTGAGGACTCACCTTAAATCGTAGGTCCAGTCGCTAAATAGCCTCAGTTGTTGATGTGCCTCTAGTTCTAAAACTTTTATATAATAACTTTTATATAATTTATTTAAATAATAAAATACAATTAGTTTAATTACAATATTTAAATTAATTCGTATTCATTCTAACCAAAAAGAGCATCAACTATAAAAATGTAAAGAAATATAAAACACCCTATTAATATTGGTTAATAAATTAAGAATAAGATAGACGGTAAGATGAAAAAGTTAAAAATATTCATCTCGGTAAAATAATATTTATGAGGGCAAACTCTAATTTAGAAAGTTGTCTTTTAAAAAGCGAGTTTTAGAAGTTTTTAATTTATTTTTTATCAGGTTTTACCGACTTAAAAGATTACTACCGCAACACAAGCAGAAATGTTGTAGCTTTTGCATTTTTTGTTTTTTTTTGTTTTTTTCTGTTTATTTTTTAAATTTTACCTGACTGAACTTTTACCAGACTCCTTTTTTCAACGCTTAAGAAAAAATCTTTAAATAATTTTAGAAAAGTGACAATATGCAACATATAGTATTAAATAGGAGGCCAAATTTGGCCTATACGTTGCTTGGTCGATGACATTCGTTGAATTTTAGGTAAAAAATACAAGAATGGATGTGTGAAATTATCGTGGTGCAAAATCTAAAATTTGTTCTTCCAGGAATATGGCCTTTTCGGCGAACGTATTCTCGCAAACACCTCATAATACCCAGATAATGTTGATTGTTTACTGTCTGCCCCTCCGAAAGGAATTTCGAATTGATGACATCATGACTGCCATCAAGAAAACAAGAGTTTGGCCTTCTAGAGACTTCGGCCCATTATGGAAGTGCAACTGCGGATCGTGTTACATTGGTGTGCACGTTAAACTTTAAAACTCAATTTCCTTTACCCATTATCAACCGATTTATGCATGGAATTGACTCGTTCAAGCATTTAAAGTTCAAGTTTTTTTAAGACAATTCACCATCTTCGAAACAAGTTGTGCAAGGTGTCTCATGCTCAAAACACCAACTAAAATGATTCAAAAGCAATCTGGAGACACGATAGGTGATTTTCTATGATACTCCAACATTGTTAACGATTCACTCAATATATTTAGTCAAAAAACACCAAATATTTGAGGTCAGTTCTATGTTCAATACTTTATTTCAAAAATCGCAGACTAGCTGTACTTGAGGCCGACTAATCTAACCTCAATACGAAATTTGTCGACAGATGGCGCCACATTAATACCAACTTACACCAAAGAATTTCTCATACTTTTAAGTGTTTTTTTTAAAGGAAGAAGTTATTAGAACCTCCGAAATGAAAAAAAAAAGATTTACCGCTAAACACCAAATCATTTTTATGATCGATGCGTGTTTCGCTAACCATGTTAACATAATCAGGAGACGATTCAATTTGATCAAGATTTCAATTATTATCATATTCAGGGTGTCCCATAACTTATCCGCCATAGAGCAATTGGTAATAGTAGAGATCAAAATAAGAGAATGTAGTCAATAAATGTGAAACTAAATTATCGAAAAATTGAGATAATTTAAAAACGATTGTAGATATCAGGTTCAAAATCGGGATAGTTGGGTTTTTAAAGGCGACAAATCGGAATTTGGTACTAGTTTGAGCCTAGTTCCTAGAGGACGCTTGCTACCTAGTTTGTGAGGAATTAACTCGCTTATATTTTTTTTACCCTATGAAGCTGGAAATATTTTTACTTCAAAATACAAAAGAGTCATCATTTCCGCGTAAAAAAAGATATCCTTGGTCGATATCGATATCTCATGCCGTTTGCGAGATATTCGTGTTCGAATATTCCATTGCACATCTCTTCACTGAAAAATAAATTGCATATTTCGAATACAAAAGAGCCAAGATTATATGTTTTACCAAAAAATCATAAACCAGGAAAATCAATGAGACTAATTGAATCAGCCATTAATTTTCTAACATTATTTCTAAAACTTAGCAAAAGAATTTGAAAATCTACCAAACCAATTACCTTCCTGTTCTTTGATACATTCAACACAATTCATAAGTAAACTAAAAACACACATCTGCAGGAAAGTGAGATATTGATGTCCTTTGACATAACATCATTGTTTCCTAGTGTTTCCTATATCAAAGCTTGAAATACCTGAGGGAATTACTCGAATTAAACGATTTCAATAACAAGATTGTTTCAGAGTATATCGCCTTAATAAGATGATGTATCAAACAAAATTGTTTTTAGCTTAATAATAGGTTTTATGAACAAGAAGGAACGGTAATTGGCAATCCTCTGTCACCGTTCTTAGCCAACTTATTCATGAGAAAATTTGAAATTGAGGTAAAGGATGAATTCATTTAAATTTCGATGGTGTGGTTAACCTTTCAGGGGTCGCGCACGGGTGTGGGAGACTGGCGCATCGGTAAAATAGTGATATTTTAAATGATCGGGTAAACTCGTGAGTCTCCATCTGTGTACCTTTCGCAGAGGTTCTCGTCTACTCATTGCCCCAGTTGCTTTTTGCCTGAGCGCTATTATATGTGTTACAGACGCAAACACGGTGTCTCAGACCGGGTTCGATTGCTCCCACTATGAAATTTCAGGGATTTTTTAGGGAAATTTCAGGAATTACGTGATTTGTCTTGGCATTTGAAAAGTATATTTTTTGATAAGTATTTATCTATTATTATTCTAGATTTATATAATTATCAATTTATATTTAGAGCCAGACTACGAGAAAGAGCAAGAAAGGTTATTGAGACTGTTAGAAGAAGTATCTAGTGGAGATGAATATGATGACGAGGAGGAATCTGGGGAAGAGGATAATGTTGGGGAAATATCTGAAGATAGCGACACAGAACAAGAATTTGATGAAAAGGAAGATGGAGAAATAAATGAAACTGGAACATATTTTATGGGCATGAATAATAGAACAAAATGGAGCAAACATTGTTCTTCCAAAAATGTAAGAACTAAACTAAAGAACTAAGATGAAAAGAACTAAACTAAAGAACTAAATGAAAATTTAACATATTACATACCTAATCCCAAAGACTGCATTAGGGAAAAAACTTCTTCTGTTAAAATATGGGAATGCTTTTTTGATAACGGAATTATAAACAGCATCGTGAATTTTACTAACATTAAAATAGAAGCAGAAACAGAGAATTTCAGTCGCAGTAGGGACATATATCCAATAAATATGGACGAAATAAGAGCAATTATTGATCTATTGTATCTTGCAGGAGTGAGAAAGGTAAATTTATGTGTCTAGAGCACATAATCAGTGGATGCTCTGAGAACTAAGCAAATGCTTACTAATATTCTTTCTTTATTTTATGACCTGCATGCTATGTTTTGAGAATGAAACCAAAGATTTTTCTGTACAAAAATAAGTTACTTTATCTATAGGGAAAATGTATTTTTTTTAGTTAAGGTTCTATGAGCGTTTTCCATTTTTGTTATTTAAATATATAGATAGGGTGAGCCATTATTTTGTTTATTTTTGTCTATGTGAAAATTAGGCTTTTTTGAATAAATATTTTGAAAATACGTCAGATGTATTAATTCTATATATAATTTTGAGTTGCTCTCGAAATTATACCCTATTTTTAATTTTTGTATTTGTATACGTATTTTTTTTAACTAGTATCTAAGATCCAAAAATTAAAACTTAGAAGATTTTGTTAACTTAAATGGTAAATCCGAAACCATAGTATTCACATATGAACTCGAAAATAATAACAGTTTATCATTTTTGGATGTTTTACTGAGTAGGAATAGTTCTTTTTTACACAAAAATAGGTTAGATTTTGAAAGTTCTATAAAAAAACACGACTTCGAGATAAATTCCTACAGATTTGAATAATAGCTTCCATAATAAGATGGCTAGTCTAAATTTTATGGTTTTAAAGATGAATTAATTTTCCTTTAAACAAAGATAATTATAACAAAGAATTAAAATGAATTAGGGAAGTGTCTGAAGTTAATTGAATAAGAGAGCAAAAAAGTTAAGAATATTGTAGATAGATTAATTAGAAAATATAAGTTTAGACAATTATTGAAAGAGTTTTCGACTTTTCAAAAGAAACAGGGCAAAAATAAATTCATGGTAATACCTTTTGATGCCCAATTAACACGAGGGCGAGACAATATTTTCAAAAAAAATATACATTAAGGTAATTTACAAACCATATATTATATTAAGACAAATCCTGGGTAATCCAAAGAATAAAGTAGATCGAATTTTCGTTCCCAGAATATATTTGGGACAAGAATGGTAGAAATCTACGAAATTTATCTCAGGCCACAAGGACTTTAGACGTTCTAAGACATGTTGGGGCGCATGTAGTTAGTAAATCGTTTCATGCAATGGCGAGCGCCATCACTTCAATTTAAGAAAAGATCCATATAGCCAAAATGTTTTTTTATGCCAAAATGTTTTATGTTATATGCCAAAATGTTTGTCAAAACATTTTATAAATTTCGTTTACAGTATAAAGCTAAAATTAATATTAATTCACCTTTCTATAGTGTCAGTTCTGTACGACTATGGCTAAACACACTGATAAGCAGTGACGTTGCTCGAGCTTGGGCAAAAATACGCTCCTTACTCATTAGTATAGAACCTGTTTTACCAAAAACACTATTAAAATCCAAGGGGTTGTTTTGCTGCAATTTAAATATCCGCATATTAATAAAAAAATAATAATAGACGAAAATATAATCACACTGTATAACGGAAAAAAGGTAGCATTAACGTTGGCTAATAAATTAAGATTCAGATAGGCGGTAAAATGGAAAAGTTAAAATATGTTTATCCCAGCAAAATAATATTTCCGGCGGAATCAAGAAGCAAAATCCAATTTGTAGTGTTTTCTCTTTAAAAGCCAGGCTAAGAATGGTTCCTAAATTATTTTTAATTGGCTTTTGCCGGTTTAAAAGATTACCACTACAAAACAAGTATGGATGTTGCAGATGTTTTTGATTTTTTCTGATTTTTTTCTGATTTTCTATTTTTATTCTCAAAAGTGTTTTAAACCTCATCAACTAGCTTAAATAGTTTATTTTGCTTCATAAACTTCACCCATATGAAACTAAATTAAAACGTTTAATGTAGCTGAAATATATGTTACATTAGATATGTTACATCGGTCTTTCAAATTAAGACTTTTTTTTAATTGTTGAATAAAGCACAGATGACGTTGTGAATTTATTTGCCTAGGTCTAGTCTCATTTCAGAAGTGTAATGTATGACATTTACAGGAATGAAGTAGTACACAATACAATAACGCGATAAAATTATTGAATTATTTTATTAAAATGGGTGTTCAGTGCAAACGTGTTTAGAAAATTACGTGATATTTACGGCAATAATATATGTCGTAGTGGTCGCAAGAGCATATTGATTTGGTATGTGAAAGTGTTGCTGAAGACCCAGAAATTTCCATTAGTCGACGTTCACAACAATTTGGACTCAATGAATCCAAAACATGGCGTATTTTATGAAAGGATTTAGCTCCAGAGGTATATAATGTTAAAAAAAAAGGAACTAAAGCCACTTGTTCATTCAAAACGTCGCGCATTTGTGCATCTTCATGCATTTGTCAATGGAATCAAAAAACGAACACCTAAAGAACAGATGAAGCACATTTTGAAATTGGTGGCTATGCTAATAAACTAAATTGCTACAATTGAGGTGAGGAAAATCCATGAGAAATCTTTACTTCCTAAATGAGCCACTGTTTGGTGTGCTCTATGGCCAGGAGGCGTAATTGGGCCATTTTACTTTCAGAATGTTGCTGGTGAAGTTGTGACTGTGAATGGTGTTCGATATCGTGAGATGATAACTGGATTTTTATGGGCTAAATTGAATAATATTGATCTGGAAGATATGTAGTTCTAACAGTATGGCGCTGCTCCTCACTCTGCTAATGAAATAATTGATTTATTGAGAGAAACATTTTCTGGGCGAGTTATTGGAAGAAACGGTGATGTTAACTGGTCACCAAGATCATGTGATTTGACACCGTTGGACTATTTTCTTTGGATTTACGTGAAAAGTCAGATATATTAGAATGATCCACAATCGATTCCTGAACTAAAGGATGACATTATTCATTCGAGTCATTGGTGAGATAGAGCCCCGTTTATACCAAAATGACATTCAATATTTTGACAAGAGTGGATGTATGTGAAGTTGTAACCCTGTGGTCATTTAGTAGATGTTGTCTATTGTGCTTAAATGTCATATACTATGCTTCAATTATCAATAAAACGTTTTTTGAAATCAACGCAACTTATGTTATTCAAGAAATTAAAAAAACTGCCCAATATGAAAGACCATTTAAAAACTTATACCTAACCCAAAATTTTAGAAACAACATTTTAGAAACAAATTTTGCGTGAAATAGAACAAATCGGCTTCGGATACTTTTCACATGATTCGTGAGACTTACAAGGACGAAGCCATATTCAGAACACAGTGTTCAGTGTTTTTGAGTGATATAAAGGATTCAAAGGAGGCCGGGAAAACGTTAAAGACAAACAACGTGCTGGACGTCCGACCTCGGCCCGAACAGATGAAAATGTGGCTAAAGTGAGAGAATTTCTAAACTCTGATTGTCAGTTAAGTGTTCATTTGATGGCACAGGAGTTGAATTTACAGAAATCAACTGGGCATTCAATTGTAACCGATGATTTTCGAATGTGAAAGATGTGCGCGAAGTTGGTGCCGAAGGCTTTGTCAGACGAGCAGAAGGAACATCGTGTGACGATTTGTCGTGAATTGTTGGAACGTTTGAACACCGATCCAAATGTTCTGAAACGGTGACAAAACTTGGATCTTAGAGTGCAATCCGGAGACCAAAAGGCATAGTTCTGAGTGGCCCACGAGCGTATCCCCTCGGCCAAAAAAAGTTTGCATGACAAGTCAAGAGTAAAATCAATACTAGTTGTCTTCTTTGATGCAAAAAGTGTGGTCCACAAGGAGTTTGTGCTCACTGGCTAAACAGTGAACGGCAAATTTTACGAAGAAGTGTTCGAACGTTTGAGGGTGAGGGTCCGCCGCATCTAAAGAGAGATCGCCGATTCCTGGATGATTCATAGTGACAACGCGCGCAATGACACATCGCAAATTCTGAGGGAGACAATGGCCAAATACAATGTGGCAACGCTGCCCCAACCACCTAATAGTCCAGATGTGACTCCTACAGACTTTTTATATACCTATATACATACATATATATATATATATATATATATATATATATATATATATATATATATATATATATATATATATATATATATATATATATATATATATATATATATATATATATATATATATATATATATATATATATATATATATATATATATATATATATATATATATATATATATATATATATATATATACTACTATTATTCACGTATGAGCCCTGGTGGACCACACGAAGTACAATTAGAGGCGTTTGTTGTTGTTAGACTTCCTTTGCGTCCATACTGATTTCACTCTTTCACTATGAGTTTTTTTCCTTTCGTCAGACCAAGTTGTTCCGGTCTTTCTACATTTTTCTCGCTGGCCAACCTCCCAGACGTTCACCTTGTGTCTGAAACAGTTTCTATCCTGAATTGCACTTTGTGTAATATTTGCTGATCTTAGGTCTCTCTCTTTAATTGCAGCAATCCATTTAATTATTTCTACTTTAGCTCTACTCCTATTTTCATAAAATTCAACTATTTGCCTAATTAGCCTATTCGAATTGATCCGTTTTATGTGTCCGTAAAACTTAAGTCTTCAGTTTCTCATATCGCTATGTGTATTGTTTGATTTCTTGGTTTTCTCGAAATCGGTATGTTGTGCTATTTATATGTTTGGGGCCTAAGATTTTTCTTATGATTATTCTTTCTTTCTTTTCAATCTCCTCGTTGTCTTTCTTTCTATTCAAAATGAGCGTTTCTGCGCCATAGAGACATTTTGGCTTATTAACTCTGTTGTAATGTCTCAGTTTTGTGTTTTTAGATATGCATTTTTTGTTGCAAATATTTTGTGTAAGTCTCAATGAAGTTTCCATTTTTTTCATATCTAGCTTTGTTGGCGGCTCTTTCAAACCCGTTTTCCATTTGACCCAAATATTTGAATTGAGGGACTCGTCTGATGTTACCATATTTTATTTTTAGAAATGGTGTTCTTAGTCTGTTGAAGGTCATGTATTGTGTATTTTCAAAGGAAGTTTGGAGTCCTACCTTTTCTGCTGTTTCTTTTACGATTTCAATCGGTTTTTGTGCCATTAATATATCTTGAGCTAAAAATGCTAGATCATCGGCAAACGCCAGACAATCTATTTTGATGCTGGTTCTCCCCAGTTTAACGGATTGGCCAATATTCAGAGCCAATTTTTTACACGTCACTCCTGTATTACTTTTTCTAGAACACAGTTAAATAAGAGTGGCGAGAGTTTATCCCCTTGTCTCAGTCCAGTTCTTAATTCGAAGGGCTCTGAAATGTCACCCATGAATTTAACATTTGATCTTGTGTTAGTGTTGCTTAAATAATTGCCAGCGTTTTCAGATCTAGCCCTTGTTCTTTCAAGATTTGGTTTAAAGATTCGCGGTCATTAGAGTCATATGCTTTTTTGAAATCCACAAATGGACAGACGGGATTTATATTGTACAGTTTTTGATGTCTTAGGATCAACTTTAGATTCAGCATCTGTCGGACGCAGTTCAAAGAATTTTTACACTGCGTATATACGCCATCTGACGGGAAGTCGGCGAAAAGTGTGGGTCATTAACTGTGGATAGGGTCTTCCTATTCTTGAGAGCACAAGTCGGTACCCTGAAGAGTCAAAACATCAAGAGGTGAAACATGTGCCCTCCAATGAAAAGGATGGGTGGGGCCCGCCCGAGTCAAACAATCAACAAAATGCTCATTTAGGCGGAGACGCAGGTTGTTGTATGTTCCACATGCGATTGTGGAACCCAGCAGCTGGGTGTCTGATGACACCCAGCACTGTTGTCTCATTGAACGCAGTCTAAAGAATTCTAACACTGCATATATACGCCATCCGATGGGAAGTCGGCGAAAAGTATGGGTTGTTGACTGTGGATAGGGTCTTCCTATTCTTGAGAGGCGGTCGCGTTGGTGCGGCGGTAAGAGCAGCGGCCCGCCGCTGCTATGCCGAATCCGCGCTGGAGCGATAGCTGGTTCGATTCCAGCGCTCGGATGGTTATTTTTCTTTCTTCTGTCCGTTTATCTTTCCTAAATGTTTGTGAATGTTTCTAGGCAAGAGTGTAAAATCCGACTACGAATTACTCCTCAGTCACGCCAGTTAAAGGCTGGGTAAGGCCGGATGCCTTCTGAGAAGTGTTCAACGTTGGTCACTCGCCAGTCGGTAGGTTTCCTGATAGACTTATGGGTAGGCACATAACCAAGAGTTTATAGCCCGAGGGGGGTGCTGGCCTGGGTTTGTCGGAAGCTGATGACCGTGGTTCGGAACCCACGTTAAGCTGTAGGTTCAGTCGCTAAATAGCCTAGTTGCTGATGCGCCTCTAACCCTAATACTTTACCTTTACCTTTTTATTCTTGAGAGATTATGTTCGAATGATCTGTCTTATTGTGTATAAGTTAGTATTGTAAATTAGGCTTTATGACTATAAAAATATAAGCGAAAAATATTAAAACTCGAGTATGGAAGCGGCCAAAAAAATATTCGACGTGGGGCGTTAACTTGAATTCATGCTGTGAATTGTTCAGGTTTACACCTTTGAAGAATTTCCTAAATTTTCTAATGATACATAGTATGTATAACAAATAAGCAAATAAGGTTTTTCTAAGCGAATATTCTCGATTCTCTAAAATTTTTGAAAAGTAGTTTGTTTTAAACCGTCATAACAACATTTTAATGTCGTAATCAACATTTTATTAAATTATTTGTATAGTAGGTACTTTTTATAACTAATGTTTTTATATTTTATTTAATGAATTTACCATGCGTTCAAAACGTGTTAGAACGAAAATATATCCTTAAAATAAATAATAATTCTTACGTTAAATGTTTCAAATAAAAGTTTACCGAAATTAGCTTAGATGGAAAAAAATCCTGAAAATTTTATTAGACGCCAATACATTTTCAGCCTGAATCATTCGTATTTTTTTACGTTTATGTCGTTAAAGAGATGGCTTCTATTTATCTCCCTAGACGGTTAAGATACATTAAAATAATGGAACATAATAAAGATGAATGAGTCTTAAAAATATAGATAAGTTTATTATACGTATCTTACAACCGACATATGAACGCAATACATGAGTATTTCTCCCATTTTGATAAATATCATAAGTACGTATAATACAAGTCGCCTTCAGTTAATAATGAGAAGATCTTTAATTAGAGATATAGGATTAGAGGCGCATTAGCAACAAAGAATATTTAGCAACTGGACCTTCAGCTTATCATGGTCACCAAATCACGGTTATCAGCTATCGATTTACCCCGGTCAGCACTCCCCTCGGACTACTAACCGTTGGGTTTATGTTTAACTTTAAGTATCTCGACTTAAGTCTACCGATTGGCGAGCGACCAACAATAGAATACCACTCAGAAGGTAATCGGAGTTACCTAGCCTCGAACTGGTGTAATTGAGTTGAAATTCCTTGCCAGGAATATTTCCTGTTGAAATGCAGCACGTAAATCTGGTCTCTCCTTAAAATGATCACCCATTTAAATACTATAATATTTGGCAGGTGTATATTTTTCTGGCAGCTATATATTAAGAAACCGTCGGCCTATACAGTTTAGAAAATAAGGTTGAAAACACAGTTACGAATAAACAATAGGGCGACCATTTGTAGATCAGCAAGAGTTCAGTTGACCAATTGAGATCAGCAACGGTTGTATTTTTTTTTTGCTTTGACATTTGAGAAATGTCAAAATGTTTCAAATGAGAAATGTGTCAAGCAAAACTTGAACCTGAAGAACTGTATAGAACTTGCGCAAGTTTATTGTAGATGTAGTCTGACGTATAACACGTATTTTTATATAGATAGATACGTAAATTGAAAACTAACTAACTAATTTTCATATATATGGGGTGAATAGAGATCAATCGAATTGCCAAGAAATATCATCGAATTGCCATTAGATTCCCAAAATGCCACTGCTTGGCAACATTTCAATGACAACTAGTAATCTTTTTAAATAAATACAACAAATTAAAGTATACATTTTGATTAAATAATACTAGCTGATAAACACACACTGAGAGACATATTTACAGATCATAAAATCATTCTAACAACTCATACAACTCCCACCATAGCTGCAACATTACTGCGAAGAAGAATTCACGAGGCAAAAAATTGCTTAACGGCTTGGAAAATATGATTAAATGAAAACAAGGCAACTAATGTCACATTTATAAAATGCTGAAGAGAAGCTCCTTAGTGACGTTAAAGAATCCACATATACCACAAACTGAGAATGACAAATATCTTGGATTACATCTGGATAAGAGTTTTACTTGGAAAACCATATACTTAAAAAAAGAATCTAACAAAATAATAAATTTAATAAATTTTACTGGCTATCGGGAGAAAATCCCAACTGCAATTAGGAAACAAGGTACTTATTTACAATGTCGTCTTCATAAATTTGCCTAAGCATACATATGCCTAGGCTGCTTATGTGTGTGTATGTGTATGGACTTATGGATTGCAGTAGCTGATCTAAAAAATAACTCTAACAAAATTGATGTCCTTGAGAATCACAGAACTGTTAAATAACAATTTAGCTATCATAAAATCTAACAATGATTCTCATCAAACCCTGATTCCAAGCTCCAAAGAATTGCTAAAGGAATTATGTAACCGCAAAAGACGCAAATCACACTTTATCGTTTTTGGTATAGATGACTCAAACACTTAAGCCATATCTAAGAGCGATAGGTCACTTGTAGAAAATGCCATTCAAACCACGGGCTATCTTGTGACTGACTGATGGAAAAAGCGCCCGCTCAGGGTAATGTGTAATTCTACCGATGTTGCCACGTTTGTTCTTAAGAACGTTAGAAGCCTAGCCAACGGTGCCACATTTCGGAGCATATCAGTTCAGTTTGATAAAACTAATGCCCAAATCCTTCACTACAAATTAGTTTACAAGACGAACTGGATCGTCGTTTAAAGGCTGGCGAGAGGAATATTAAAATTGGTTATCGTAATGGCCAACCACTTATTGTACCTCGTGAGCCAACCAAATAGTCAACATGTCATTTAAACTAAATGGAGTGTAACCCACGCGTAACCCAGCATCAATGCATAGCGTTACTCTTATTTATCAGAACGTGCTTGGCGTTAGAATAAAAACTGCGAATCTTTCCAGTCCGTCCTATTCAACAATTATCACATTATTGCTCTGTCGGAGACCTGGCTACAACCATCTGTTTTTGATGCTGAGCAATTCAAATATTATATAATATATATTCGAAATATAAACGAAGTTACTCAAGAAGAATATGCAATGGGAGTTGGAGCTGCGGTTGTCATTGCTTTATCAAAATCCTTACATGATCCGAGTCAGGCAACCATTATCTTTGACAATTATTTTGCAAGTTTGCCACTTGTTATATATTTCAAAGAGCATATGCACGTATTTATACAGTCTAGAAACGTTGAGGAGAAATAGAATTGCCGGATGTCCTATTGAGACAGATAAAGTGTTACAGAGACAAGGCAGAGGTAAATTCGACTACAAAAGTGACAAAGTAAAAGGACTTATAGTAGTGAAGTGGGTTGATAATAAATCTGTCTTATTGGGTAGTAGTCTGCATGGTATAGAATCCACAGAAACCGTAAAAAGATTTGTAAAATTTGCTAAAGCAAAAGTAGATATAATATGTCCTGATTTTATACTGATTTGCAAAACAGTATAATAAGCATATGGATGGGGTAGATACAGCGAATGCTCTGATGGGTCTGTATAAGTCTCCTCATAGAGCCAAGTGTTGGTATTTTTCAACATTTACATATCTTCTCGATATAAGCTTGACTTCTATACAGATTTGATTGCAATACTTTGAAGAAAAAACAAATACCTCTAAAATAACTTCGATTAGAAATAGTAACAAGTCTAGCTCGGTGTGGAATGGAGGCAGGAAAATGACGACCTAGTTCGGATGCTAGCATATCTACAGTCATAACAATAAGATACCCAGTTGTTGAAAGGGCAGATATCGCTTCAAGATTTGATAGTTGTGGCCATTGGCCAACCGACACCACAAAGGGAAGATGTAGGTATGTGTGAAGGGCATTAGACGTATAAAGTGCGAAAAATGCAATTCGCGGTTATGCCTTACAAATAACAAAAACTGTTTCAAATTCTTTCATAGAAATTAGTATTATTCATAACATTATATTTAGTTGTTCTATTTTTCTCTAAAACACCTGAACATATCCACTACTTCAAAGTATCGCATAAAAATGAGTTTATTTTTATGTTTAGCTTATTATATATTATATACATAAATTCAAATCTTTCAAGTTGTTATATTGGTCTATGTAACAATATGGCTACAATCCATTTTAGACTAACCATTATAGGGAACTAAAATCTGATATGTTAGTAAGCTGAATAAATAATCTTATAATGCAGAGAAAACGACATATATTTAAATAGGTTAATTTTAATCCTTGCGCCAAAAGGGATAAAAAAATCTTCGTAACCATCACAGAAACTCATCTGTAAAAACTCATGTTCGTAACCATCACAATAACCATTCACAGAAACTCAGAATAAAATATTATTTATTTGGTATGTATTTTAATTAAAATTAAATTTGATATTGGGATTTTCAAATTGAAAAACAAGTTATTTAATAAAATATAAAGTTGAAATTATTTTGGATCTATTAAAATAAATGAAGAGTTTATTGTTGATAGCAAACAGTGGGTTAATTTCCTCAAAGTTTTACTCGCTGAGCTAGATGTCAACTTCGAGACCTGACCTGCGCATAGATAGGATTTTTAAATATATTAAACAGGAAATAATCTGGACTATAGCAGGAATTATACTGGTAATTTGCACAAGGTATATAAATAAGGTAATTAAACTGATGGTGTAGCGTATGATCTGAAAACTATTGACTTTCCCTTCGGGCGGATAGCAGGCCAATATCTGCTACATCTTTAGTACGAGTTTGAACTCCTTAGAGTTACTTGGTGGTCCGTAGAAAATATTTTCGTGAATTGGATTTTTCTAGTGTATTCTGAAGATGATGATGACAATTGACAACAATTTCGAGCAATGGTGCACTATCAAGTTTTATTTAGTATGACTTGGGCACATTACAACATAAACATAAACAACATAGACTTCCTCAAGCCAATGGAAACTGTGTTTTGTCAAGGTCCTAGGTTTTGAGGTGATTTAAGGTATTATCAGAAGGCCGAGACTCATTGCAGAGGACCTTCCCAGCGGAGAGCCTTTAACTGCAAGAAGTGTTGAAAATGACTACAGAATCCGACACCTTGTGCGTTCTGATCATGGCTTGGAGGTCAGAATGATCGGAGAAGAGCTGAATTTGACTCGCACAACTGTTCATCAGATTTTGATCAACGAATTGGGGATAAAGAAAATCTGTGCGAAAAACTTTTCTAGAGAGTTTAAATTTGTGCTGAAGATGCATTAGATATTGGCCTGTCGCTCCTCCAAATGGAACAACGTGGCCAGATCAAATGCTACGCCACCGGTATCATTCCTTATTTACACACCTTGTATAATTCGAAAGCTAAGTTAATGCGTTTAGGTATTATAGTGATCAGCAGAGAGCGGATTTCTGCCCGAGCTCGGGCAAAGTCACTGCTTATCAGTGTTTTTAGTCATTGTCGTACACTTGATATATTCAATTAATCAAAATGAATTCAAACTAATTTTAGCTTTATCATTGTGTTTACTTCGTATTGGTACTTTTTTAACATACAACATAAAAAAAGGAAATAAATAAATGTTCTAACAAAAAATAATTCAAATAAATATGTAAACATTTTGGCGAAATAGATATTTTCATAAATTGAAGTGATTGCATGAAACGATTTTATATAACAAGTTCGGTCTCTAATGATCAGCTTATTTTATAATTTTATTACTATTATTGATATTAAGGTTTGATAATTTTTAAATTAGTGCTGTTTTTGTATGGGATTTTTACCTAATGTTGTGAAATGGCATTCAATTTATCTGTGTTTATTAGTTACACTTCATGAATTGCTTATTTGTATTGTGTATTATTTACTGTTAGAAAACTGTAAATTTATATTATTATAGTAATAGAAAATTATGTAAAATACTGTAAACAATACTGTAAGCAATGGTTTAAAACAATGAAATAATTTCACTTCGTGCCCTATAAAGTTGGTTTAAAAAGTTTAATAGAGAAGAAGACACAAAATCGTTAAAGTCAATACATGAATCAACACCAACAGTAGCGTATTCCGCATATTCTTTGCTATATTCCACTTTTTACGCTTTTGTTAATTGTAGAAACTTTCCAAAAACATTTTGAAAATCCAGAGGAAAGTTTATCTCACGAATTATGACTTGCGATGAATGCTGGGTACACTTTAATAATCCATAAGTAAAATTAATGTTTATACTTCGGAAAGTGGCGCAATATGGGCAGAAGCAGCACCGAAAATATTCAGAATTTGTTAATATAAAGCGGTAAAGTGGAATTTTTTGCAGCAGGACATTTTCAGGTCCCATACCGCCTCAAGCAAATGAAACAAATTCAAAAATAGGAATTAGTCAGGAATTGGTATCAGCATGTGATTGAACAACTTGTGGATAAATGAAATCATTTACTTTTTGAAAATTGATCGGTTTTAGCTGTTTACTTTATAGTAGTAGAAGTGTTACTAAAAATAATATAATAGAATACCTTAATAGTATAGGGTAGCGCAATATAAGATACCATTTTTGATTTTTTTTTTCTATTTTATTTTACAGATAAAAGTCAAAGAATTCAAGTATGGAGATATACACAATTGCTCAGCGAACCAGAATAGTCACCTTGTTTTTTAAAAATAATCGGTCAATAATCCTAACGCAACGTGGATATAAAATATTTTAATGTTCGCGAGGCACCGACTAGGCGCACAATAACCAAAACGGTTCAGCATTTTGAAGATTCAGTTTGTCCAAGTCTTTCATCCTGAAGATAGGCTACTTCGTCTGAAATACTCCCGGGCATTCGTAAACACGGCAGAAAATATTGAGAATTTTGTTTCCACTTTGATGATGGACGAAACACATTTCCAGATTTGCAGCTGCATCAATAAAGAAAACCGTCGATTTTAGGGCAGCGAGAATCCAAAAACAACTCACCAGAGACCCCTGCATTCAGCTCGCATAACGGTTTAGTGTGCCACAACAACTGAACGAGAATAAATTGACCTTATTTTTTCGAATATGAAGAAGGTGTTGCTCAGACGGTCAATGGAGAACGCTATGAATATCATTTTAATTTAAAATCATTAATTTAAATATCATTTTAATAGATCAAAAGTAATTGCTTTGTTACCATAGGACTGTAATCAAAGTGATATCGTGGAAAGTGTAGGTATTTCCCAAAGTGCTGTATCAAAAATTCATAAAAAAATCCAAGAGATAAATGACGTAAAGGATCGCCCCAGAAGTAGTAGAAAACGATGTACAAGAGCTGCACGAGACCGGCAGATATCCATGATAGCTCGAAGAAATCGTCTGGAATCTACAAGTGGTATATCAAAGGAGCTTGTTAGGCTTGAAGGAGTAAATGTTTCACGACAAACGATAACATGCAGACTGAAAGCGGTAAATTTGCATCGCAGATAACCTTTATGTGTTCACCAACTAACCTTTAAACCTTTAAACAAAAAAAAATCTTGCAATGGGCAAAAATATTGCAATGGGCTCGAGAAATGGTGGATCATAGTTGAGACGAGAATTTACTCGGTTTCTGATTCATACAGAACATTAGTTTGGAAAGCTCCAAGTCGATAAGCATGACTAGAAACAGCTCAACCACGTATCCTATTTGAAGGTGGAAGCGTGATATTTTGGGGAGGTATTATGAGGGGTACATGGACACCTCTACTGGTCCTGGAGAGAAAAGTCACTGGTCCTTTGTACATAGCGGAAGTTTTAAATCCTATTGTGGGTCTGTTCCGAGGCACAGTGGGCGACGAATTTGTTTTCATGGATGTCAACGCATCTCCTCATCGAACAGCAGCGGTACAACATTTTCTTGAAGAGGAGGGAATAACCAAGGTAGGGTGGCCGGCAAATTCCGCTGACATAAATGCCACTGAACGTGTTTGGGACATTCTGAAAACACGTATCAAGAAACAAAACAATCATCCTCTTACCCTGTGAGAACTTAAAGATGCTGTTCGTGATAAATGGAAGAGAATTCCACAAGCCCACATTGATCATGAAGGAACTAATGCTTATTAGTTTTATTGAAAGTTGTTTTTATTGAAAAACTACTTTTTATGGGGCTACTTAAAATCCAAAGCTTACATAGACAAACCGCAAACTCTTGAAGCTCTTTCCGAAACTATAACGCGCGAAATTGAAAGGATTCCTCGTGCCATGCTCGAAAGGAGTATGAACGATTTTGCTACCCGTCTACAAGAATTCCTCGACAAAAATGGACGCCACCTAACTAATGTGATTTTTCGCACTTGACTATGTTACGTATACTTTAATGGCAATACACCACTAATGTATAAAAGTAATAAATTTTGATATTCGTTTAAAAACAAGAGTGTGTTCAATTTTTTCAAAAACACCATACCTCCCTGCCGGACCATGTATAAGTCACTTCGCATCTTATTTCAATTATATCAGATAGAAATAATCTTATTTATAGGAAGATATCTGAAATTAAAGTAAATATAACCGGTCGAATCTTATACATTTATTTCAGTATTTAGGTTAAACCTCTTGGGTTATAAATTATGTTTTCACTGGTAGTGCTAGAATTCATACGGAATTGTTTTACGAAAAATAGATGTAATTAATCCTTTCTCTTTGTGTTCACATGTCAACCTATATATTTCTTTGTCAACGAAGATGTAATGAAGTGTAACATAATACTGTAATGTAATGATAGGTAATGTGGCACTATAAAGGTGTTGTTTTTGTAAATAAAATGGAAAAATTGGCTGTATAGTATATTTCTTTAAAGGAGAAATTGTTTGATTTTTCAAGAAAATAGGAATTTAGTAATAGGATTCCATTTCCCACATATGGGATATATTTCTATTACTAATTCTAATTATACAAAATTTATATTTAGAAGTAGTATTAGATGTGTTGCTGACAGCACTAAATATTTACTAAGATTAACAATTGGAAGAATTTGTCCTTTTGAAAAGTAACAAACGCATTTGAAGTTCTAATGTTCGTTGTTAACAAAAAGTAAATTTCAGAACATTTTTTTAAGTTTAAATTTTAGAATATTCCTACTTGCCACATTTAATAAAAAAAATGTTTTAAAATAAATTGATTACTTATTCCCTCTTTTTATTTCGTTTTTCTTTATTGTATATTAATTAAATACTCTTAAATATGCCATCTTATCCTTTTTTTATGGCATGTCACAAATTGGAAAGCTAAGTAATAGTATTTTTAGGGTATTTTAGAGAGATATTATAGAGATAGAAAGAGAGGAAAATCTGAAGAGGCCAAGTCTGGATAATAGGTCGGGAGCGATACAGTCTCCAATCTTTCTCCCAATTCAGTGATCGTTTCCAGAGTCCTTTTTGCTATATTTAGCCATGTGTTGTGCTGAAGAAAAATAACTTCTTTTCTTTCCTTGCCAGTTGCCTTGCCTTTGTTTCATCCAAAACGTCACTAACATGAATCAACTGCCGCTGATAACGGTTAGAAGTTACCGTTTGATTAGAATGGATCAACTTCTAATGTACGACATCCAGAAACACCTTTTATTGGAGTGGGTATTTGCTTTTGCGCTGATGATTAATGGTTCACCAAGATTAACCTGCCTGAATGTATTATCGTAGATAATACATTTTTGATGCCTGCTAAAATTTTATGCAGGAAGTTCTTTTTCTTGAATCTGGAGCAATGAATCTGGAGCAATGACACCACAACATCAAAGCGCCTACTTTTATTCTCAGCTGTGAATTTATCCAACGACTCTCTTTTTGAATATTCCCTAGCTTGTCTAAACATTTAAAAATGGCTTGCGGTGCTATTTCGAACACCTGTCCGAGCTCTGGTAGTGTTCGTAAGGATTTTCTTCTAGCAATGTTTCCAATTCTTCACCCTCCACTATTTTTGCCTGCCCAGGACGATCTGCATCATTTAAGTCAAAATTCGCAGCTTGCAATTGCTGGAACCACTTCTTATAAGTACCATACGAAACCACATTATCTCCTAAAGTCATAAAAATCATGTCCTGATCTTCTGCGACGCACTTGGTTAGTGTGTAGAAAGAAAAACAAAATAAAGGAAAGGAAAAATATATTATTTATTATAATTTAAAAGGGGTTGTAACTAACAATGACGTTTACTACTATACATAGCTGATGAGCGGGGACTAGCCAAAGCGGATTGTTTAGCGTGCATGCGGATTATGCCCCCTTTAACGCAAATAAACCGGAGAGTAGGGGTGTGTTATGAGCGTCACTGGCCTTGTCACGAAATAAGCCATCACCTCGCTCATCGCTACAGCGGCGAAATTTAACATAAATCTGCTAACTATAGTACTACGTAAGTTATCAATAATAACCATATAAATAATATATTAATAACAATATTCGTGTTTCTATGTCTATTCTATGTCACTACCGTGCTTCCCCTGCCCAAAAATGATAAAAGTAAAAGTAAAACTAGGAGAAAAAGCATCGGCCTCTTCAGCCTCCAATATAAAGGTAAATTCGGCTCCGTCCAAGGACACTAAATTCGGCACTGTCCAACAACTCTATAAAAAGGTTTCAACGCTGCCCCGGTGTAGTGGGCACTCCGATGAGCTGACAGTGACCTTCCCTCGAGTTGGGTGCTTTAAATCCTCCCAACATGAGTATCCATAAGACCGCTAATCAAACCAACACAGAACTAAAGGCATTAGGTCTTATGACTGGGATCTCGACGAACAAATCCGAAAAAATACGATAAACTAGAGTATTACACCATGGGGGCCATTCACCGCCGAGCTCAACAGAAAAAGTGCCCTTTCACTTCCACAATGCTTACAACAAAAATCCGGTGTTAATCTCCCACCAAAATAGTCTCCTCAAAAACTGCGACGAAAGATGGCTGAGCAATGAACCCAAGAGAGATCGAAAGAAAAATGGAATTAATCACATGCATTTCATTAGTTGAGACATACCTATCTCGTTCTAACCTACATCAGAACACGACCACATTCGGATCAGTAACACTTTAACAAGGAAAAAGAACGGCGCACGGAAACAGAAAGACAAGGCGCCTTGATTTGACGCTATACGAGGGTGGTGCTAGATGTTTAAAGTAATACAATGTTATCTGATTGCTTTTCAAATTTAGGGTTACTTTCCACCCGTTACACTCCGGTAGCATTTTTTATAGAAATGCGAAAAGAAGGTAGTGTCTCAAATGTTGTTTCAATTAATTTTTCAGGTTATATTCACAGTTGGTTCATATATTATAACTCGTTTTAAAGTAGAAAGATGTCGCTGTAAAATACCCATACGACGGGAAAAAATCCGACTCGAATAGTTTCAGCAATTAAACGCAGCTAGCTGTTTTAAGTTATATAGTTACTTTTATTTTAAAAAATTTTAGAAAACTTTTGCATAATAGGGGGTAGATCGACGTTTGACATTTAAATATATGCATCACAAAATGATATAAATCTTTAATTAATTTAAAATTCATTCACATTGACAGCAGGATGTTATATTTATTCCAAGGCCTTACTGTTCTTTACGCACCCAAAACTATATAAATAATGAAATGATATCTGTTAAGAGAAATAAAATTGTTTTGGTTATCTAAGCATACTAAGCAACTTTAGGCAAAACTATCAAAGTGCCAAAGGGTTACCTAATAATATATTATACACGAGGTCGGAAGCGGGGACATTAGGTCCTCCGGTTTTAATTATTACATAGTTTAGTTTTCGGGTGGCATTTTCGAGTTAGTTAAGTATAGGAAAAGTGGTGTTAATTTGATATTCCAAGCACCTCCTTCACAGAGATTCAATATTATACGCATATTAATACATTCAGAGCAAATGATTGAAAAAGAAATTCTTTGATATTGATTCACTTTTGAAGTTAAAATGAGAATACTTAATTACATATAATTATTAAAAATAGGAAAAGTTGTAAGTGGGTTTGCGGATAATATATAGAGTGTTTTTTGTAGTGCGTCCGAACTTTAAATACAAATAAAACAACAACCAAATTAGATACCTTTAAATTATTTATTTTATGTGAAATAACATTCAATGGCCTTAATGTTTGAAACCAATTTCAGACAAATGTACGCCACAGCTACTTCTGACAAAGCGCATTCCGTCAATCCAATTTCTGACAACTTTTTCAAGCAATTGTGGTATTATGTCCGCAATTGTCCGAGTTATGTTGGTTTCCTAGGCGTCAATAGTTGTTGCTTTATCGGCATAGACCAAAGATTTAACGTAACCCCGAAGAAAATAATCTAAAGGCGTTAAATCACATGACCTTGGCGGCCATTTAACACGTCCGTTCCTCGAAATAATTTTCTCACCGAATTGTTCCCTCAATAAATCGATTATTGCGTTGGTCTCCTGCAGATTAATACCATTCAAATTCGGAATTAAATGAAAATTGATCATCGCTTTGTAATGAGATAAAAGCTGTAAAATTGCTCTGATGATGCGATGACAAGTCATTTCACTTATTACGCTGAGATTTTAAGTCCACCTGTTTGGTTTGTGTTTCTTATTTTGAAATAATCGTCAAAACAGAGGATAATCAAATGCTTTTAGATAAATCGTAAGTTATTACAATGAGTTCACATATCTATCAAAAAGACGGAAACATCTCAAACTGGTCTCATAATAATGTTGGTAAGTAAGAGTAATACATTTTTTCGCGAGAATATTGGAGTTTTTCTTAATATAGAAATAAGACCCATTAATACTAGTAAAAGACGACAAATTTGTGATTCAGATGATGAAAGAAGTTTAGACAATATTCAATTATAATTGGTGACGACAAAGACGACGTTACTAATTTTCAATCACATTATGAAAATAATGATTAGGAAAGTCAAAAGAAATAAAGGTGAAAAATACTATGCAAAAAGTGGAAATATTATTCCTGCAAAAAAAATTGAAAATAAGGATTACAGGTGTTAAAGTTTGCAAGAATCATATTACTGAGAGAGATCGAATATTCATTTTTAATTCATTTTGAAAAATGGCGGATTTTGAGAAACAAAATACTTTCTTGTGTGCATCTACTCGGCGTAAGCTAATAAAATGAAGACGAGACGAAAAGCGTTGCAGTATGTAAAAAATTCTTTATAGAAACATTTAATATGGATATAGGAAGACTACATAGGGTTCTCAAAGCAGAGGTAGTAGGAACAGATTTATAAGGAAAAATTAAAGAATCTTGCAGAAAGAGCGATGAAGAACTAGTGGCAGCCTCAAAAGATCATATTCAAAGTTTTCCACACCATGAAAGCCATTATATGCATTCTCATAATCCAAAAAGGAAATACTTGAGTTCTCAATTGAACCTAAGAAAAATGTACAACTTGTATGTTGAAAAGTGTGAAGAGAAGAATACATTTCTGAGCGAGCAAATATATGGGGAAATTTAAAAAATATTTTAATTTAAGATTTCATCACCCACATAAGGATACCTGTAAAGTTATCTTAGACCCTGATGAAAAGAGAAGCTTAATAGAAGAACATAGAATCCATTTAAGTAATGCAGAAATGGTTATAAAATATCTAAAAGAAAATCAAAATTTAGCAGCAATGAATCTAGATAAATATTTCACGTTTTCGTTTGGTCTGTAAAAAGCCCTTTTATATTATCAGTTTCGATTGCATACTATAAGCGAAATATGTATGTTCTTAATAAAGGTTTTCATAAGTTTCATGACAACAAGGCTTAAATGTATGAATGGGAGAAAACTGTAGCATCTAAAGGTGCGGAAGAAGTAGCATTTTGCTGCCTGAAACATATTCAGAATGTTACAACCCAAGACCATATTATAGCATATAGTGATATATGTACCGGACAAAACCGAAATGTAAAGCTCGACTTGATGTGGTTAAGGATTGTTTAATCAGTTGAAAATAATATAAATCTTACTGACCACAAATTTTTATTATCGGGTCATTTATTTCTTCCAAACGACAGATATTTTGGAGTCGTGGAATCAGCATTATATAATTATATACGGCTCAAGACTATTATAATGTAATAGAGAATTGCGGCAAAAAAATAGCTTCGTTTTGTATGAAATGAAACGAGAAGATTTTGTCTCAACCAAATATTTAGAAGAAGCAATATCAAACAGGAAAAAAAAACAAACGGAGAAATTATAAATTGATTGAAAATATACTAAATGAGATTTAAGAGATGACCCGTAGAAGATTTTTTACAAAACTCATATCGAAGGAAATACTCCATTTGAAGTTATTTTTTATTGGGAAAATAAGGAAGACCTAAGTATCTCAGCAAAATTACTATGTTGTCACTGTATAAAACTCCAGGTTCTATAACAAAGGAGAAATATAGCAATATATTGAGTTTACTGCCTTACATGACACCTATTTATAATGCGAAGAGTAAAGGAGAAATAAGTTTATAACATTTTTTTTTATTCTTACTGGTCTTAAGGAAGAAATTTAGTTTTTACACTTGTTTATTTATTTTTTTTCATGTAAACGAAATTAATTTATAATAAACTTGATTAGGGTACTTACATGTCTTGATTTTATTATTATTTTTTACATAAAACAGTCCGTTTCTGCAAAGTTAATGTCTATAAAATATGGACTTAAATTTCCTCTTGTTTTTATTTTTTTATTCTATATTCTATATTGAAACTGGTAAGTCCGTCTGGAGTTAATAATCGTTTATTTTCCTTAACAATATTAATAATCATTATTGCATAACAAAATATAACACCTGAATTAATTAACGTTTGCTAATATTTTTAAACTGATTCAACGCAAATCCTTAAATATCTCGAAATATGAAAAAAATGGACTTTCAAAAATAAGGGGTTATGTATTATACCGATGGAATGTACTGTAATGCCACTATAAACCACTTCTAACAAAATTGACAATTTTTTAGAAAAATTATTAACGAGTAAAAGACTCTTTTTTATGGATATTTTTGGGAAAAACAGGGAAAAAAATGAGCCCCAGACTGATGGACAACATTTGTGCTAAAATCCCTGCATTAACACTAGATATATTAACAAAAGTTATAGAAAATATGTTAAAAATGGCACAGTTTTATTGTAGGTAATGGTTTACATTTAATTCACATACTTTTCAAAAATTAATTAACATAAAATTTTATCATGTTTCTGTTAAAAGTTATAAATAATTAAAATGGTAGCATGACATTTGCCTCGTGCTTTAGAACGGTAGTGGTTAATGGGTCTTTAAATACTATATTTACCTATTTGTTAGCTTATTTAAGTGACTTAAAACATTTAAATTGCATTTTAGAACAACTTAGCACAACTCGCCTGGTATTAGAAATAATAAGATTGTTCTTCCTACAATTAGCCATTTAACTTTAATTTCATCATCAATTATCATTATTAAATCCATTCTGTTTCAGCAACGTTCATTAACAAATATAAAATAAGGTTATTATAGGTTATACTAAAATTATAGGAATACATTTATTTATTATTAGTGTTGACATTACAGAATGTCACCGAAATATGTTAATAGGAATCATTAAATAAAATGGCTTTAATAACAATATTTTTCGACACTGGCAGGATTTCACAAAAGCAAGCGTTAAAACGTCTAATGACTGTTATTAGTTATTGTCAGTGAGCTTTTCCGCCTATTTTGATATTCAGAAGTGTTTTTTACTAATAGCAGGTGATTTAAGAGGATAACGGATAACTTTACAACACCTGCGTTTGCTAAAGCTATATAAGCAACAATTTCGGTTAAAAAATTTAATATTTTTGTTCATCATGGATATACAGGATGTAAGGAAAATTACTTTCGTAATTTCAACGAAATCGAGATAAACATAAATTACATTTGAACAATGTTTAATGCAATTTATGTTTATCTCGATCGAACCGTCTCATCGTCTTATTTATTTCTATTTATCGGAATTTAGTTTTCTGTTGCAATAAATTGCAATAAATTTGGGTTTTCTTGCAAAAAAATAGGAAAACTTGCCGATTATTGTCGTTTAATGTCAAAGTTGAAATTGGCAGCTCTTAAACGATTCACGTCACATAAACAAATTCATGATTGTTTTATTAAATTAACTGTCAATGTCCAACATCTCATTTTGGGTGAAAGAAGCTTCGTCGGTTAATAAAAGATTGAATCAAAAAATTTGGATTTCTTTGAGTTTAGCCAATAAACCATTTACAATACTTTTCCTGTGTGGAAAATCAGTGGGCAAAAGTGCTTGTATTCTTTCTGCATGATAAGGGTGGAAAAATTGCTCTTTTAGTATTCTATGTATCCAATAGAACTCCAACTTGTCGCGCAACATTTCGAGTATTTCTGGTAGAATACACGTTTATGTTCCGTGCAGACGTTTCGCAAAGATCACATTTGATATTAGCAATGTGTATCTGAAGACTGACTCTGTCCGACACTGACTGTCTTCAGACACGCTGGAAAATGCCAAGCGTGACCTTGACGAAACGTCTGCACGTTCCCAACAAACAAGACACAAGCGATCAGATGTACTTTCGGATTAAAAGTCTAATGTATTCTTCCATCCGCAAAACACTACGAACTACTATCAAATTTGTTATTCCGATTTCTCGCTATTGTACACATTCTTGAAAATTTAGAACCACACTACCCGTATCCAAAAGTCTTTGAAAAACTTGGACAAATGTTTACCGAGCTGAAAGCGTATCGTGATATTCGTTTACAGAATACATTTTGGCTATAAATCGAACTTAAATATGACACTAACATTGGAAAAAATGTCCCAATTTTAAAATAACAATCTTTATCACTACAATATTGCGACGTTGCCACATCCTTCAGGTCTCGTGTAGGGCATTATTCTTAGTTAAAATAAAATGTTAAAATAAATTTGTTAAATAACCAATTAATATTCACCAAATGTATATCTTCATCATTTTTACATATTTGCTCATATAAAATATTAATTTTTATCCTGGCTTTTCGATAGGTGATTAAAAAATGTATTTGTTCTCGTGAACCTTTTCTTTACGTTTATGTTTTTTAACGTAAATCACGTTTAATTTAGAAGAAATGTAAAAAATGGTTTATTCAAAGTATGCGGAATCGCTAGCTGTACATTTTTCTCATCTCTCTAGCAATTTCTGGATGCCCTTCCAGAAAAACTATACATCTTGTGAAGTGGTTCAGTCAAGCCATTTTTCAATATCTCCGTAATTGGTTAAGTCTTTCATGGAAAATGCGTGAGACATCGATGAAAACAAGTGGTAGTCAAAAGGGGTCAAGTCTGGCGAGTACGATGGGTGAGGCAAGAGTTTCCAGACAAATGCAGAAATGGTCTCTGATCCCTTTCGCTCTGTGTAAAGAGGCGTTGTCATGTTGTAAAATCAGGTTTCCATGTCTTGTAGCCCATTTTAGGCTATGCACAATTTCGTTTCGTTTCTCGATCAATGCACGGTTGAAATTGATCATTTGTTGACAGTAGCGAATGGAATTAATTGTTTCACCTGGTTTCAGAAGCTCATGGTACACGACACCCTTCTGATCTCATCAAATGCACAACATAGTCTTCTTTCCAAAGCGATTCGGTCTTGCAGTCGATGTTGATGGTTGTCCTAGGTCAACTCATGATTTTCTGCGTTTTACTTTCTCGAAACAAATCCATTTTTCGTCTCCAGTCACAATCGGAAGTAAAAAAAAAATTCTTTCATGCCGAAAAAGCAAAATTTCGCACACCGTTTTGGGCCTTCTGGATATTTCTCATGGCAGTGACCAACCTTTCTCCGATTTTTTGTTGAGTTTCTA
Organism: Cosmopolites sordidus; assembly: GCA_031761425.1. Classification (NCBI taxonomy): domain Eukaryota; kingdom Metazoa; phylum Arthropoda; class Insecta; order Coleoptera; family Curculionidae; genus Cosmopolites; species Cosmopolites sordidus. Next base: position 211,926 of record JARFXV010002301.1, read on the forward strand.
TATCGTCTTCTTACAACAATGCTTACAATTCGTCATCTTCAAATTTTCGGTTGACCTGGCCGTTCTTTGTCTTTTAAGTCGAAATCACCACTTTTAAATGGTCTAAACCAACGCCTGCAAACGTCTTGCGTTGGGACATTATCACCGTAAGTTAACGCAAATATTCGACGGTTTTCACTCGCGTTTTTCCTTTCATTGAACAAACAAGAAAAGCAGTATTTGTCTCGATATTCGACATGTTTACCACACAAAAAAATGACGCTAACTCGAATTCGTTTAAACATCAATAGTATTTTGAAAGATCGGGAAGAAACGATCGGAAAGAAACGATCGGAAAGAAACGATCGGGGCCAGACCAGATTAACTGCTTCACCGAACTGCTTTCCTTGCGTTCGTCTAGAGCTCGGCTGATGACGGCTGAAAGGCTAGAAACCGGTCGACGTGACGTCGCTTGGCTCACAGTTCGGCATCGGTGGCACCACGTGGAGAAAGGGCGAAAGATTATATGCTCACGCTACCTTGTGGGCATATATATATATATATATATATATATATATATATATATATATATATATATATATATATATTAAATATATATATATATATATATATATATATATATATATATATATATATATATATATATATATATATATATATATATATATATATATATATATATATATATATATATATATATATATATATATATATATATATATATATATATATATATATATATATATATATATATATATATATATATATATATATATATATATATATATATATATATATATATATATATATATATATATATATATATATATATATATATATATATATATATATATATATATATATATATATATATATATATATATATATATATATATATATATATTAATATATATATATATATATATATATATATATATATATATATATATATATATATATATATATATATATATATATATATCATCATCATCAGCCCCTGTCGATCCACTGCAGGATGAAGGCCTCCTCAGCATGCATCCAACCTTCACGGCCCTGGGCTTTCATCTGCAACTCGAGTCCCATATACTTAACGATGTCATCAGTCCATCGTGCTTTTGGTCTTCTTCGTGGATGTTTGCGATCAAGCGATGTCCACTCCAGGATTGCCCTGGTCCATCTGTCGTCCCATCGCCTCCCTATATGGCCAGCCCATCTCCATTTTAATTGCTTTCCTCCTCTAATAATGTCACACACTTTCGTTTGTTCCTGGATCCATGCGCATGGTTTTCTGTCACGTTTTGTAATGCCAGGCATACATCTTTCCATTCCTCTCTGTGCTACCCGAAGTTTTTGAATTGACTGCCAGGGTGTGTCCAGGTTTCACTTCCATATGTCATAACGTGTAGGACGCACTGATCGAAGACTTTTCTTTTCAGGCAAAGTGGGAGTCTACTCTTAAATACTATGTTGAGTCTGCCAAATGCCTGCCAGCCACATTTATCACGCCGTTCCACCTCCCGGGCGGTATTCCCCTCCATTGAAATCCTTTGCCCAATATATATAAAGTGTTCCATAATCTCCAAATCGCTTCCTGAAACAGAAATTTTTCTGTCCTCAGCGAATTTATAGAACATAACCTGACTCTTTTTTAGGTTAATTTTTAAGCCAAATGGTTCACCAGGCCTTTGCAGCTCTTGTATGCGTCTTTGAAGCCTCTCTGGGTCTTGTGAAAGAACGATATCATCTGCACATCTAAGATGGTTTAAATTTGCACCACTGATCTTTAAACCATCCTGTTGCCAATCCAGTTTTTCGAAATACTTCTTCAAGCCGAGAAAAGAAGAGGCGATATTGAGTCACCTTGCCGTACATCTCGTTCTACATTAACTCGCACTTCAACATCATCAAGGTGAATTTTCACTGTAGCTCCATCATATATCGATCCTACTAGGTTTACCTATACTTTGTCTACTCCCTGGCTAAACAGTGTATCCATCATGGCATGCTTTGAGATGGAGTTAAATGCTTTTTCGTAGTCGATAAAAACCAATCACAGTGGCATGATGTATTCGCTGTGCCTTTCTATGGTCTGTAGAACCTGGATGTGATCTATTTTACTGAATCCACTTCTAAATCCTGCTTGTTCTCATGGTTGTGTTAATATTCTCTTAGATATTATCTTAGTGAAAACTTAAGTAGTTCCTTAAATCTTCTTGTGCTCATTTTTTATGTAAAAGTATCACTTCTGTATTTTTCCATAAGTCAGGTACTTTTCTTTGAGGCATTTTGAGTATAATTTTGCCAGTGTTTTATGTAACGTCCGACCAGCAGCTGTTAGCATTTCGATAGTTACACTGTGGCTTCCGGGAGCCTTGCCGATTTTCATAGACATTCTGACGACATCTAATATTTCCGTAGGCGCCCTGCACACTGTTCCATCCTCACGCAGCAATTTCAAAATCGCTACCCCTCTTCAGCAATTTCCCAGAATCCACTTTGTCCTTCTTTGACCTTGCCATTCTTTAGCCCTCTCTTCGACAATTAATCCTAACCTTTGCTCGTACCATTCGGTGGTCACTTCCAACATAGTTAAGGACAGTACAATTGCAAAATATTGTTTTATCGTTGGTCATGATGTAATCAATTTTACTTGTGAGTCCAGATAGACTTTTCCATGTTCATTTTCTGCTGATATTTTTTTTATAGAACGAATTCATAATATAAAGTTCTTGTCCATCGGCAAAATCAACCAATCTGGTACCTCTATTGTCTCCCATATGGGTCCGTTGCATTTGCAGCAGTTCTTGTTGTTCCAATTCTGGCATTAAAATCACCCATCAGGATTTTGTACCTACATTTCTCCTTATACAAAAGCTGGGCGACATCATCATAAAATTTCTCAATTTCATAATCCCTATGGCTTATAATTGGTACATAAGCTTGGACGATTTAAAGCCCAAACTTTTTATTCAGATGAATGACGCATTGGGCTAGTCGGTCAGATGTACTTTCAAAATTTACTACACTGTCCTTCAGCTTTCGATTGGGGAGGAATTTAATTCCCCACATCGTCCATTTTCCTCACCTCGGGTTTAGAGTACGTGTCCAGTTGGTTCCAGTTTAATTAACTCTTCGCCATTTCTTCGTGTTTCACAGAATCCAATAATATCCCAATGTATGTTGTCAAGTTCGATTAAAAGTTCTTGCAATCGGGCCTTTGTTTTATAGTCCGTATATTTAGCGTTGCAATGTCAAAAGTCCAATGGCAGCCTGATCTAAGCCGGTGATTCTTAGCACCCTCTGCCTTGGGGCAGGTCTTCCCGCTGCCGTAGGTAGTTGCCCCTTGGCCTCCGGGGAATGAGGGCCGTGTTTGAGGTTGTACTCTCATATTGAAGGCGTGGACCGTAATCTGCCACGCTGGTCTAATGCAGGTTGGCAGATTTTGGATCATGTTAGTCTGAGGCCTCTGTCTTGACCTGTCCGCCAGTGATGACCCTCCCAGGAGCATATAGTCCAGACAGCATAGCTCAAAGCTTCATAGCCCTACTCAAACCCATTTACCACGTCAAGGTCTGATCCACAAAGGGGATATATATATATATATATATATATATATATATATATATATATATATATATATATATATATATATATATATATATATATATATATATATATATGAGGATCTTACTTTATTATGACATATTGCAACCGAAATGAAACAGTACTGCCAACCACAATAAATAGTGATTATTTAAAATGAAACATGAGGTAATGTAGGGTCATCAATAGTCAGTAATTGGCAAAAAGTCAGTCCGACAATATGCGGACCTCATGTGGTAAGACCTATAAAGAAATGACTAGGGGAATTTCTTCCACATCTAGCATTTTTTCCCAATCGATACAACACGCACTTGCTGGCGGCAATAAATTATAGATAGCGATAGAAAATATTTGGAAATATATATTAAATAAAATAATTGATTGATTCGTCTGTTATTTTGTGATCGTACATTTTAACTATGTGAAAGAAAACACTTCAACTTTGTTTTAGATCACTTTTTTTAATAATATTTGGCGTGATGGCCGTTTCATAGTACTACTACATCATCAAGACGCTTGAAAATGAATACAAACTAAAACTCGGTTTACTTGTGTCCAGGACGTTGATTGCTAGATAAGCTTTGTTTTATTGAAACAAACATTTTAATTGAAAAATATATCTTTAAATAAAAAGAAATAATTTTTAAAAGTATTATCTTTGGTCAAAATATATGTAATTTGATGAAATAAACACAATGATATATAAAAAACAGAAATGTAATATTTTAAATCAAATATATCTAATTATTAATATATCAAGTATTCTAATCAAAAATTATCAAACCTACTTTTTAAGGCTAAAACCAGAAACAATATATAGTAAAAAATCAGGAGTTTATAAGTTTACGTGTGATGAATGTAATAGCGGTTACATACGATAAACAGGCACAAATTTTGAAACTAGGTTCAAAAGAACATAAAGCTGCTTTTAATCTAAAAAAGAATACATCATATTTCGCTAACCATTTTTTAGAAACTAACCACCATTTTCCAGATAGAAATAATCTAGAAATATTACATATAAAATAGAAAGGAAAAAAATTAGACATAATTGGTATTTTGAAAATTATATATAAAAAACAGGGAAAAAACCCAACTAATAATTACATACCTATACGGCTGGCTCCACATCAATATAATCTTGCGTTGTGCGGACTGTATGTGTTATATGTGGTATGCCTGCGCGGCATTGTAGACGCTCTGACAAACAAAGTTATACACAAATATTGTCGCCGCGCAGCAGGCACACGAACGATGTGTTGTCCACTAGATAATACAAACAAATTGTTCCGGTAAATTCAACACAAACGTAAAATTTTATTGGTGTGGACCCAGCTTAGCATTCCGTCACCATATTTTTGAGAAACAATTCCCTTTGCTGGTTCTACACCAATAAAACTTTGCGTGCGTATTGAATTAAGTGGAACGATTTGTTTGAAAAAAATGTTCTGCACAGTGCAATTGAGATTTTCAGGTCTCAGCCATCTCACGCCCTTTCACCCTCCGATCAAAAATGTTTGTACGGCTACGTTTGAATTCAGCTGTCCAATATTTATGATTAATAACGAAGGGGCAAGAGTCCCCATAAACTTCGATGAGCTCCATTTTAATCTCATCTCTCATTATTTTTTTTCAAAAACAAGTATTTTATTACTGCTCGAAATTTTTTTTTCGTTGTAAAATCACAAAAGTTGTTTTATTTAAGTGACTTGAAAGTTTGTGGTCTAGGCCAGATACTTATTATACAGTCCTCGAATTATTAAATAAACTGATCTAAAACAAAGTTGAAATGCTTTTTTTTACATATATTAAATCATTTCCTTAGACAAAACAAATTATTCTTGCGAAAAGCAGTTTAAATATACAATTTAAAGTATTTTACCTAATCAATTCATGCTTCTGTAGTTCAGCCATAGACCTTTTAACTCAATAACATTTGCAGTTAACTTACCTTATAAAGGGTTGTCCAATAAGAGTGTCATAACTTTTAAATGACGCACAATTATAACTATAAGTAATCATCTGGTCATTTTTATTTTGTCTTGAAGGAACAATTAATGGCATTATGTTTTTAAAATAAAGTCGTTCAAATGTCGTTCTCGGCTTCGTCAAGTTCTATACATTCTAGAGACCTAATTTTCTATTACTCTTTCACACATATCGTCTAGTAAATTTTCAATGGTGGCCTGAATGTTCTGTTTAAGGTCAAGAAGTATTGGGGTTTATTTTTGTACACCGGAAACTTAACATAACCCCACAAAAAATAATAAATAAAAAAATGATTAAATAAGTAATAAAAATACTTTTCTTGCAATAAATCCATTGTCTGGCGAGATGTGTGACAAGTCCCACCGTCTTGTTGAAAGAAAATATTGTTTATATCCACATTTATCAGTCCATGCCAAACATATTCTGTTAGCATATTCCTCCAACGATTGTTACAATATTCCTATAACAGTTAGGCCACCATTAAAAATATACCATATGTGTGAATAGTGCTATCGACAATTGGGTCTCTAGAGTGCAATCCAGTAGACGAAGCCGTGGATGACATTTGAATGACATTATTTTCAAATCATAATCCCAATCTTTGTTCTTCAAGATGAAATATAAATTTTCGGATTATCACTTGTAGTTATCATTGTGTCTCATTTTAAAATTCCGGCACTCTTATTGGAAAACTCTTTGTTAATAAAAATAATTTACATTTTTTTCGCAAATCAAATTTTTATTTAGACTTGTTAACCACATAAAGCAAAAATGTAATTCTCAATTTATTATAATAATATGATTCTAATAAAGTCATAATATTAAACATAAATCGAAAAATAAATTTAAAAAAATTACTGTGCTAGTTAGTGGGTAGCCAATTTGGTAATATTTTAAAACGATATGCAATGAACAAGGGTTGTTTAAAAAGTTTTCGGTCGTTTAAAAAGTACAACGATGTTTTTCTCTTTAATATCTTCAGTATAATGCGATTTGTCCAACTTGTAATATATGCTGTTTAGCCAACTTTTGTTGGCTAAATAGGTAAAGAAACCTTTTCCCATAAAAACAGTCTTTTAGTTTTAATCACAAAATATATCATCAAATATAATCATCAAATATTTAAATATAACATATATCAGTTTTACGCAATCGCTTTATTGAAAACATCAACATATTTCATTAAACTCGAAGAGATTTACTACTAAACACCAAATTACTTTTTGAAACTCCTCAACGAACGTTTCGCTAACCATGTTTAACCTAATTTTAGATTAGATCAGATCCTGATGATGCTAATATGGTTAGCGAAACGTGCATCGAGAAGTTGCAAAAAGTGATTTGGTGTTTAGTGGTAAATCTCTGGAGTTTCGTGTTTCACACCGAAGGGTCCAATAGAAAAATTGATATTTCATCAAGTTACAGTAAAAATCATAGTTCATATATCACGTAAAACGATATAAACTATAGCTCAGTCTTTCGCTTTCTTCCATAAACCAATACAATCTAACTCCTATATTAGCTTTTTAGTTTTAATGTCGTGACAAACTTTCGTAACTTGTAAAACTTTTTTAATTCAAATTGTTGGGAAATGCTATGTAACGTTGTGTAGATTTTTCCGTGTGAAAAATTACAAGAAAATATATTCGAGATCCCTAAACCGAAACGAACTATTATTTGAGTTAACATTTTTGATATTTTTTTTTATCATTTATCTTAAAATAAAAATAATAACTTGTCAAAAATAATTTAGTATATTGGCCACTTATTCTCAATGTATTATAATAATATGATAATAATAAAATCATAACATGAAACATAAATCGAAAAATAAATAAAACAAATAATTTACTGTGCTAGTTGTCAATTAGGTAATATTTTAAAACGATATGTAATGAACAAGGGTTGTTTAAAAAGTTTTTGGCATGGTAAATAAAACACAATATTTTCACGATTTTTCTTATTTTTCAATGTCACCTTGCAATTTAATAAATTTTGACCAACGATGTTCTTCTCGTTTATATCTTCAGTATAATGCGATTGTTCCAACTCTGTAATATATGCAGCTGTCCCAACTTTCAACTCATCATTTGAAGTGAATTCTCGTTCAGCAAGATATGTCTTCAGGTTTGAGATAAAGAAGTAATTGTTAGGAGCCAAATAAGGCGCATGTGAAAGTACTTCGAGGTATAGGTCATGGAGTTTTTCCGTGTGAAAAATTACAATAAAATATATTGTCCTAAACCGAAGTCCCTAAACCGAAAGGAAACAATATTTCAGTTAACATTTTTGATATTTTCCAAAATTTATTATATTTATGATTTATCTTAAAATAGAAAATAATATCTAGGTTTGTCATAAAGAATAATTTAGAATATTGGCCACTTGTATACAAAAGTACATAATAAAAGGAGTGTAAACATAAAAAAGTGTAATATCAAACATATTTTCAATTTTGGAAGTTTTTAGCATTTAAAACTATTTTGAGGCGATATAAGTAAATGGTAGTTGGAGGCCGCAATGTCGAAAAAAATTCTGTGGACTTTTAACTCATGCGGCACCCCCATACATCGGTCTTCCTAAACATTCGAAGTTGACGCCTTGATACTACTGAATGGTTGACTCTAAGAATTTTTCCGATTTCGCGTTGTTCTATGCCGATCACTTGCAATATGCGTCATTATTTCATTGCATTTAGTCCTAATCGGTCATCTAGAAACGTGGTGCCTTGGCAAGATTATAATGTTCACGAAACTTTCTGAACCACTTACGGAGGAATAATTATTTTATTCTTATGGGAAAACAAATTTTTGGTAATTGATTAAATTTAGGAAAAAGTATACAATAATAATTTTCATAATACAAATAATTTAACTGTCAATGTGATCTCTCTCTTTTAACTAGTTCTCCGTCTATTCGAATACATTTTTTGATTCATTAACGATTCTGTTCTCATCCCGGAACTCGCCTAAGTTCCGGGATGCTGATTTGTTGCCTGGCTTGCCTTATTCTGGCACAAAGTTCATCTCGATTTCTAGGTCTTGTTTTGATAAACTTTATTTTTAACTATTCCCCAAAAATAAAAATCGAGGGGGTGTAATATCGGGAGACCTCAGAGGCCACAGCTCAAAAGGACTATTTCTTCCTATTCTGTGCAGAGGAAATGTTTGTTTCAACTACTGACGAACAATCCTTGAATTGTGGATGAATGCACCATCTAGCTGCAAATATATCCTGTCGCACATTAAGAGGAAGATTTTCAATTGCATCCCAAATTGCCCTATCGAAGAAGTTAACGAAACTACCAGCATTCAATGATTCATTAAAGAAAAAAGGTCAAATTATGCGGGTTTCCTAAAATCCCACACCAGACATTGACTTTCTGAGAATATTGGTCTTTAGAATTTATAACCCAGTAAGGTTATATGCTTGGCATTAAGGTGTATGCTTGGCATTATAAAGCGGGACAGACAGACCTGCATATGGATCAGAGAACAAACGAAACTATGTTACATCATTGGGAATGATTAAATAATTGAAATGGAAGTGAGCAGGCCATATCGCGGGGCGATGCGACGACAGATGGACCAAAGCAATCCTGGAATGGATATTATGTAATATTTTCCACGGTATTAAATCTAGAAGATCCGGTGAGATTGATAAGGATCTATTGTTAGCTGAAATTGAAGCTAATCTCAAACAAACCATCCAGGAATCAGCCATAAAACTCAAAACTGCATGGTCTGTAATGCAACGTTCTTTAAAACAACTGAACAAAGTGCAAAGAGAAGGAATGTTGGTGCCGTATGAACTTTCAGTTAGGAAAAATCCTTTTCTTCAATAATTGGTTGAAAAGAGAAAAGTTCATTCAATACAACAAATCACATAAAAAAATGGTTAACACCAGGACAACATAAATAACATATTCATAAATATTTGAATTGCAGATTTTTCTTCCCAGGGTCTTAAAAGTTTGTTTTTTGGTTTCGTTTTCTTTTTTATTCCTCATACAACATATGATTATTATAAAATCGTTGCATTTGATCGCATTAATAAAAAAGCTGTAAATGTGGAATGATTTTAAATGTTCCGACACGTTTTTTTTTTCGAACCATCATAGGCTAGACAATAAATAGACCAATCATATATTAATAAGGTATTCCAAAAAGTTTTATTTTATATTTTAGATTCCTTTAAATTAAATAAAATATTTCTTTTACATTCTTGAAGTTGACTAGTTGCTACATATGGTTTGAACAGACTATTGTATATATATATATATATATATATATATATATATATACTATATATATATAATATATATATATATATATATATATAAAAAATATATATGTATATATATATATATAATATATATATATATATATATATAGTAATATATATATATATAGTAATATATATATAATATATATAATATATATTTATATATATATAGTATATATATATATATAGTATATATATATATATATATTATATATATCTATAGTATATATATATAGTAGTATATACTATATATATATATATCTATATATATATAATATATATATATAGTCTGTTCTTTTTGGCCATTTATAGTTTTATAAATGGCCAAACTTTAATTGAAATACTTTGTTCACATTCGAAAAATACAGACCAGTTACTCTTTCAGACTAGAAAATATACCAAGCAGTGATTTTAAAGAATGAAATTAAAAATTAAAAATTTCTTCAAAAATTGCATAGTGGGCTCGTGGAAAATATTAACAATATTCAAAACAATGGAAATTTCTTTAGTTGCCATCAAATGTCGGCAATCGCCTCCCAGAGCGGGTTTCTGGCTTTAAGCCGTCATCAGTCCGGTTAGAGCTGAACGTTCGAAAGCAACTAAAGGGTGTTTATTAATATTTACTTTAAATATTTGCTAGAGAATTTCCGTTCATTGAATTCAAAGGTATTGCGTTAATCCATATATCAGTAATATTAGTTTTTTAATTAGATTAACACCAGCATTTTCTTTGTTTATTGAATATTAGTTCAGCAATAATATTCCTTTTATTCTTTTCTTTTAATTACTACTTAGTTGTATGTTTTTATAAATATAATATGGTTTTTTGTCCCAGAATATATCAACTTAAGTGCATTATAAAAAAATGCAGTTTTTTTTTATGTTTTATAATAGCAAGCCAAATTCCTACTTTACACATTTGGTAGTCATAATTAGGTCAAACAATGGAAATTTCGACACCCTGAACGTTTGTTCCTGTTTCAAGTTAACAAAATTACGAGTCTCGGGAGCGGCTGCCGGTTTCTGATTCTTGATGGCAAAAGTGCGCCTCGACGCGCCTTCCAGCATCCCCAGCTCGCAGTTTCATTCGGATCTTCGCAGGAAAAACATCCTCGATAGAGAGTTCTCTCTTAACCTCATTCGCGATCGTGGTACATTTTCCCAGGAAGAAAAAAAAGAATAAGTCGAAAAAAAATACCATAATCGAGTTTACCCTGCAATCTTTCCAATCGTCATGAGAAATGGGAAAACTTTAACGTGGAAATTTACGTTTTAAAATATGCGAAAAAAGTTTCGAGATAATAACCGCGTGACATGCAAATTAATCGCGAAAGTTTTTAAAATTTACGTGGGTTAATGTAATAAACAGTCAACTTTAAAAGAGTTGAAATCATAAAACACACAACACTAAAAAATTAAATTTTATCTTTAAACGGATATTTAAAAAGGGACCCTAGAGTATCTGAAGTTGTTTGCTGCTTAGAAGGTAATCTCGTACTGGAACAAATTTCGGCGTTGAGGCATAGTGATCTGTGAACTCCCCACCATTGTATGGTGGGGAAAAGATCAAAATAGTAACTGATCAACATTAAAAATAAAACAATTAAGATGACCGTTTGTGGTTTGGAAAATCAAATATCAAATACAAACTGAAAATAAAGGAATCATTAGGATCTGTAACAGTGTGGGCTAATTTCGAAACATCAACTTGACTACCCTTATAGCAGAGTTACAAAAAAAATAATCAATAGTGAAGTCTAGACACGTCTGGAAATGTGGGTGAATATCATATACCATTGAATAATAAATGAACATTAATATATGTTAGAACATTTTTTTGTACAATTAATTACTTACGTTCTGGAAACATTTTTTATCTGTTGATTAACTTCCTGATTTTATTTTATGGCAAATAACTTTATATCTTAGGCTTAAATGATGCCAAAAATATAATATTAATTGTGGAAATCAAGACAGTTTCTAGATTTACATAACCATTATTAGGGCGAATATAAAGTAGGTTACAGTTAGAATTATGAAACAATTTTATTACGCCTAAAAATATACATTCCTGATCAAAGATTTAGAATAAGATGTATCACGTTCAGTAACAAATATTAATGCGTATTTCTAACTTAAAAAATACGAAAGAACTGCTGCTATTATTATGTAACATTAATGTTATGCTGATATTTTTCTTTCAAAGCAGGATTGTTTTGAAAAAGTAAAACATTCTATTAAACGATCATATTATTATATCCAGCATATTACAATAAGGAGTTTCTTTTTTAACATTTTGATATGTTTATTCCCATTATTGTGCTTTAAAAAAAATTTGTAGTACTATACGGAAATGTTCAGTCATTTCAAGTTTAGTCTGAAAATGTTCCTCCTGTGAAAACTCAGTTTTTCTTGCTTGTCGCGTGTTTTTCCTTTTAAACTGATATATAAATAAACAAACTTGATATGGAGATTCGATATATAAAAAACACATGGACGCATAGGAGATGGAAAGAATCCAAAAGTGTCCATTACACAATCCATTATCGAACTACCGTTACATCCTCTAAAAGTCACAATTTGGTGTTGTTTATGATCCCTACTTTTCGAGGATGAAATGGCAGTGTGGTTATCGTAAATTTAACAAAATACTTTACATTTGGAAAACAGCAGGAGGCGGACATTTCACTGATATTATTTCTAAAATATATATGGCAACTGCCCAATTTTTAAATTAATTAATAAAAAAATAAATACTTTTGTTTTTGAATTCAAAAAATAGGAGAACAAATTTTGTTGAAAGGCTCTACAGAAAATATGATTTAATCTATTTTCTCAAAAATGCATTGTGAATTTCACTTTTCACAACAATTTAAACAAACACATATAAGAATTTACATTGGATAGTAACATAAAGAAGGTGGTTTCCAAATTATTTTCCTTAATAGTGTTATACCTTGACGAACAAATTATAAAAATTTTGTGGAGTTTATATTACAGATATCGTTTATTGATATTACAGGCTTACAATGTTACAAGAGTTCTCTGAAGATTCATTTATCGCCACAAAAATGTATAATAATCTTCTTTCAATAATGATCTATTAATTGAATATAGGCTTTTCTCATGCTGGGACCGTTTTTTGCTGTTCATAGCAACTTGGGTAGCAGTTAAGTGTGCTTGATGCTTGGTACCATAGCATTATCGAACCCATCTTTGTTTAGATCATCATATGCTTTGCCTCTTACCATAGATATTCCATCTGCTTATCTGTACACCCCAGTTCTCCTTATATTTACTCACCATTGCCATTTTACATAATTGTTCTTTGTTATTATTTCTGTCACTTGTGTCTTCTGTCATATTTATT